>DWQX01001717.1:0-25861 GCA_018245475.1 Pharmacophagus antenor | reverse complement strand
CCCCCCCCCCCCCCCCCCCCCCCCCCCCCCCCCCCCCCCCCCCCCCCCCCCCCCCCCCCCCCCCCCCCCCCCCGGGTGACATAAAGTATGAAAAAGGTACAATGGCGTTTGCGATATACATAGAGGTAGTTTATCTAGCATGCATTAGAATCTGTACGTAATACGAGACATGCACAGTTAGTTGTTGTTATGCGTACCTTTTCCAACTCTATGCTGAGATCAGTTTGTGTGCTACCAACGGGCTGTAAAAACGCATATATAAAGATATAATTATATCGATTATATCGCAAATGACTCTCACATCACTAAGCCTTTATAATTCAATCAAGCTAAGCATTAATGAATTTATTAAGATGATGGTTTTTGATTGTCTGTTATAGTGAAACGTTGTTATTGTAATTAAAAACCAACGGTACTTAAATGTAATGAAACAATTTATAATTCAATAATAAGCAAGCTTTAAAATCCAGATATAACTTTGGAATGAAAGATTTTCATCAGAGCTTCTTAGATGTGTTGGTTAATAAAGCATAAGAATAAATCTGCACATTATTTAAAATAATAACCATCTTAGTTTAATTTCGATAGAATGTGTTGTTATCAATATTCGAGTTTTTCAATATTTTTAAATTTTACTTAACATCACGTAGTGCGGAATATCACATTATCAATTATATTTTTTTCCACTCAAGTCAATAGCATAAAATATATTTTCTATATCACAGAAGCCCCAATGCTCTAGATAATTTTTTTAATGTATCAGTATAGCGCAGTGATTCTCAACCTTCGGTACTACGGTATTATTAAATCGTTTAGAAATATGTGTAGTAAAAATTATGTTGCTTTAGATTTTGAATTAATCCCACAAGAGAACACTATGTTTACATATTAACACTATGTTTATTTTATTTTAAAGAATGTCTTCTGTACTATAATGGAATGAATTAGCTAAAATTTGCAGATGTGACTGGACAAGAAATACTAATCGCGTACGCAATGGTGAAATTATTTGGGCGTTTATTTGCCGACGTCCGTTTACAAAGGGTTAAACAAACTTATTTTTTTAATTACCTTTAGGACGCACAACCACCCTTTAGAATCAGTTGTCCCCATCAGAATTTCCGGACCGATACAATTTAGGGTCCTTCAAAAAAAGAGCCGATTCGTTCCTTAAAGGATGGCAACACAGTTTCGACTCTCTGAATGTTGCGGCTGTCTATAGCCGACGATGATCACTTTCTATCATGAACCGCTTGCTCATTTACCCATTCTACCTATAAAGAACAAAACTTTATCTGTTTCTTTATACCGCTAAAGTTTTAAAATCTTTAAAGGTTTGTTGCGTCAATAAAAAGGTTGAGAATCATTGCGCTAATGGAAAACGATTTGGCCTTTGATGACACCAAGTGAGGTGGTATGTCGATACCTCGTGGTCGGACATCTGTGACAGCTCATGGGCGAGCGAGTTCTCCAGTAGTGGGCCGCTGACATGGAGCAAACTGCGGCCCTCTTCTACGCCACGTGTCAGTATCTGCGCCTGCAGCTCCTCTAGGGCCTCGGAAAGCGCTGCATCAACAAAAAACGGTAATAATCTTTATGGTAGACTTTCAAATACTATGGCAATAGTAATAGTCAGTCCTGTCTACTATAAAAGCAGACAGAGGCGTCTCTAATCCATGTGGCGTACATGTGCAATCCCTTAGACTCTCCAGTAAGAGTGTGGTCAAAATAAGTACAAATGTTAACGCACACACTGCACCATAGGTAAAGCCACCACGTCACGATTACTTCTAATACAGACGGTCTGACGGATATTTACAATAACGGACGGACGTATAATGGATAGGATTTTTAGTATAATCCAAGAGAGCCAGAGTTACTCGTTTATAGTCGCGGCTTCATTATTTAGATATTTGGCTGTCTTAGTGGTGCAGTGGTTTACCGTATGCTTTATAATACGGAGCTTCAATGTTCGATATCCGAGCACCATGAGTACATGAGTTTGGATAGTGGTTGTATTTTTTTAAACCGCCTGGCTAACTTACCACCCTCAACGTCAAACTCTTGCCATAACGGCGTAGCTCTGGTCCGGCAGTAATACGTGTGTGAGCCAAAGCATTTTGGACGATACGCGTCTATATCTTTAATGTTACTTAACATGTCATGTAAAAATAAGAACTAAGTGTTAGCCCATTGCTGGTAAAAAATAGCGTGAGTTGAGCGTACATCGGTTCTGCGTGCGCAGCACTGCCACCTCCTCGTGCATCTCGCCGAGGCGTGGGTCGGGCGGCGGCGGCGTGGCGACGCGAGTGCTCAGCTCGCGTTCAGCGGCCGCGAGCTGCGCGCGCAGCGCCGCGGCGCATGCTCTCTCGCGGCGCTCGGCCTCGCGCGATGCGTTCAGCGCGGCGGTAAGCTCTCCGACGGCCTCCTGCGCCTCCCGTTGCGCGCGCGACGCTGTGTCACCGTTCGCGCGCAGGGTTTCTGCAACGCCACGGAGTCTACCCACCTGGAATAGGTAAAAATACTCTTAAACACCTGTAGATATAATACATTCCTACGTGGAGGGGTTTTTTAAAAGCAGACGAAACCGTCGACTACGTTATTCTGGAATGCATGGAAGTGGTAAATACGATCATGCAAGAAATTAGAAAGTGTCTATCTATCTATACCAAAAGAAGCATTTAACTACGGGACATCATAGCGTAAAATATGACCACAATATTTTTAAATATCTGGTAGTTTACAATCTATTATATGAATATTTTAAATGCAGAAATAGATGAAACTAATTAACGACCGCTCGAACAGTACTGAACGAAATGAAATGTTGTGCGTTATAACATTCTTGTATTATTCTATATTATATTAAAAACGAAGTCATTTACCAGTCCAAAACGTTAATTTGTAAAATCACTTTCCTTTTGCTAGCGGAGACGTTTTTAACGATTTTAAATTAAACGATCGAAATTTATTACTTATGTAACTTATTAACAAGTTCATTACGTAGTGGAAAGGCCTGTTTTAAAAAAAACGAAAAATATTTTCGTGTTTAATCGGCAGGGAAAAAGTTAAGCATATATGAACATTCAAAGTTATAACCATTAAGATGTATTACTACTTGCTTTAAATTTGTTAAACCATAAACGTTATATAGTTAAGTAAAACCGCATAGTTTGCAATTTTTGAATACAATGTTAATTGTTATTATCAATATCCGTAAAGTTTTACTACTAACTTGATTTAATCTCCCACGAAGAGACGATCATATAGGGTTTTTTAAATATATACCCGTATCAAAAAAGTCATATAGCAAGTGTTGCCGTACACGATTATTACTGCAAGTAAATATTATTGAAGGCAAATATAACATGTGGAATGCCACGTAAAAGTCACTGATGACCGGCATCTTAATATGTCAAAGAGTTGATCAATTTTTATAAATTTTTCATTATTACTGTCGCTAGTATAAAAATGTAATAGTTAACACTGAGCACCACGGAAGTTTTAACTCTTTGAGCGCTGAATCCTAACGTTAGGCGTGCGCCGTGGATTGCCTATTCCTTACGTAAAGCCACCATTGGCTTTGTACTTTTCACGTAAGAACGCATTTTGTGCAAACTTAACTTTTATGGCATAACATATTGATTTTAACTGAAATAAACTATGTAGTGACCTCAAAGTCTTAATAACAATTTACTTCTTTAAGAAACTATATAATGAAAATGAATGGTTATGTGAAAACGCATGTAAGGGTTCATAGCCAAAATCGAATGGTAGTGTTAGAACCCATATACGAGTTCAAAGCGCTTAAAGGGTTAAAACAAATCTTGTCTAAGCCTCGCGCTCTGTTTTAAAGATGCTAGTAAGGCAATGTGAAGAGCGCTCTAATAAATTGAGTCCGTAAAGCTATGTTAATACATTAGAACCATTGCTTCTTATCTTATTATTGTTATGATATATTAAAAAGCATTATTGATGATAAAAATACACAAACGAGATAATATTTAATAGTTTTATTTCATACTTTGGACTGTCAGTCACCGGTGGTTGATATAGAGCTTAATGTATTAACTCTATATCGTTAAAATATCTTATATTTATGAGTGCAGAAAAAATATAGAACAAAAGAAATTCACACGGCTATTAAGACTTGGGAGTTCAACGTGTTATAACAAAATGATAATTAAATTATTTATTTTGACATCACCGTTACAAGAGAAGCATGTTTGTCTATGTAAAAATAAAGTTAAGGTAAAAGTGCATGAGTTCCAGGATCAAAAATTGGTTGAGTTTCGTAAAGATAGTCAAATTTTGCAACCCTTTGTTAACTATTGATTTACAGACATTTTTTCATGGGTTTTTGGAACCGCAGTACTTTGCTGCATGAATGTATTCTTATGATACCTGATTTGCAAAGAAAAATAAAGGATGAAGTAAGGTAATCAGAAACATTTAAAAAAAAATATTGTTAAACGTATATTAGAATACAGAAGTTTTCTTCGATTCCTGTTTCATCAAAATGACGGGTCCCATAAATCTAGTGTTACATTTTGGAGTTTTATCCGACAATAAGCGACATAAAAGGTACCTCTTGCTTGAGATCGGAGGCTTCGACCTCAGCTGCCGCCAGCCGGTCGCTGAGCGCGGCCAGCTGTGCGTCGCGATCCCGCTCGACGCGCGCGATTGCCTCGCGGCACCGCCGCTGCTCCTCCGCTATGCGTTCCTCGCAGCGGCTCTCGATCTGGACAAAAAACCAACAGGTCAAAATTAAACTGATTGAATTTTTCGTTATTGGTTAATTTCTATTAATTTTATTGTTTTACAACTCTTTACAAGCAAGGCAGCTTATTTGTTTGCCAACTTTTGTTTTCTTTTCCAGTTTATTGTGTTTTTGTCTTTAGGGTTTTATCAATAAAATTATGCTTCATACATATCACATTCCCCTCGAGAACCCTCCGCGTCATTGGTTAAAATTTAACTTACTTGTTATAAAAAACTACGCGATTTTAAAGCTATAAAAGAACCGTCTAGCCTTGACTAAGTTCATTGTTTTTATACTTATTGAGCGGAAACAGGGGTCGTGTGCAAAAGTGTGAGTTACCTCGTTGCTATGGTAATGAACAGGAAGCAAATACTACAAATGTTAAGAATTCACTCGACGCAATATTTCATTAATATTAATAGCAGAATATGCGGTGTTAAATTATTTAACTATATTTACTCAGTTTATATATCACTTCGAATACAATAGTACTCGGTGTGTATACTTAATAAGGTTCTTATTAAAAAATACTTGAATGGAGCAAATATGCTTGGATTTAAACTACCGTGTTGTTTAAATTTCGACAACTTATTTTACGTTTCTAAAAATTACTTTAAAAAAAAACAGACTTGTCATCCAAACAAAATACTTGTTTTTTTTTTCAGTTTCAATATTTCACATCAATGATTTAGAAAGTGATAACTTGTAAACAGACGGATAATATTGATTTATTATACCAGTTTCAGTTCCGTCTTAGGATACAAGTTTTCATAGTAAATATACACAGCGTATTTCAAGGAAAAACGAAGTGATTCGTTTTTTTATAACAGTTGTTCTCGTATACATTTGTCATTCATTGAGCGTCTCAAGCGAGACCGGCGGTTGTCAGTGGTCATTCACTCGTTCAATCGACACCGCAATCAGTCACACAGCTTGCTCTTCCATATTGTACACAAGATCAGATCAACTTTTTGTTGGAACTCGCATTTCATTTCATATAAATTTGTTGTTAAGCTTTGAGAATATTTTAATATTTTTTATTTAAATACGATTTGTTAATTTTAGCTAAGTTAATTTAAGCTCAAAATTTGCCGTGTTTGATTAGTCTTAATTGATAAAGATGGAATAAATTGTGTATCAGAGGACTCAATGCCAAATTAACTCGTATCTTGCAGCATGGGAAAAAATTGCAAAAGTACAAATTAATTTTTTAAAGTGTATACATAATAGGTAATATTATCGCTGAAAACGATCTCGGTCATGCAACTTTTAGGACACTGGAAATTGTATATAAAAAGTAAACAAGACCACAAAATTTTTGTAGGCTAAATTAAATAAAGCATAATTACCACTTTAAATAATACAATAAATAGTATTTGAATTAATAAAAAAAATCGTTTTCTAGATTATGATTACAGCATGGTTTCTATAATCATAATAATAATACATGCGCGAAAATATAAATACAAACTGTAATTTTTTTTTTTTGTTAAACTTATTGAATCATTAACTATTTGTTTAAAGGCTTCGGTAAGAATTGCTTTATAATAAGATAGTCGCCATTGCGTCTTTACGTGAGCCGTTATTGTATAAGCTTAAATTATCTATGTAGCATTGCCCTATTTAGACTGGCCAATCCAGAGGCTGCTGTGATTGTCTCTACTGGCGGTCATAAGTGTAAATAAGGCCATGGCAAGTTCTATTTAGCTGCATAAAATATTATGTTACGCTTTTCTATACATCGATAATACTCTCTGAGCATCACGTGCTTACTGCAAGCAGCATGTTTACTTTAGGAATACTTCAATATTATTATTTAGACTAAAATTTACAAAAATTTAAAAAGAAATTTACTGTGAATGTACTTTTTTATGAGTGATTGTATAACATTTGACCTCAATTTCATATCATGTTGTGACAATGAAGGTGGTAGCTAATTAGGCGGGTTCGACAAGTCTTATTCCAGACAATATTTCTTTCGTAAACTGAGAACTAATGAAGAGTGAGTAATTAAACGACGGCCACCTACCTTATAATCTTAAAATCAAGTACAAACCTCTCGGATCTGTTCATCAAGCATGTGGACCCTTGCCTGTAGCACTGCGTTGTCAGCCTTTGCCCTCGCGTACCGTTCGTCGGCGGTGCTCTGTGCGTCTGCTAATGAGGTCATTTGCTGTTGTAGCACCTGTACCTATGAACAAGACATCATTTCAATCAATGTATACAATAGGGAACATGCATTAACTTTTAAGAAGACAAAAGAAATAAACGAAAGATAGTAAGGCATAAATAATTAGGAAAAAGTAGTTTGGCTAGTTAGTAAGGAATTCATTTTGCCTATTTATATAAATATATTTCTGTACGCTTCATATATGAAAGTCGCGTCTACCACTTTATACTAATGATGAAGGCGTCTGTTAATGTTAGCATAGGATATCTATAGGCGTATCCAGGCCTTTTTTCAATTGCCTTGATAAGCCAAATAAATCATTTAACATGGGTCTCCTGTGCTTTTATTAAATAAATACGGTATAATTATCGACACCGGTATATAAGACTGCTGATTGTAGTAAACACCTGTCTACTAATGAGCGGTAGTTACGTGCGAAGGTCGATTATAAAAAGTTGGTTTTACAGTGAGTGAAAATTTTTATTTAAAATTAATAAGCAACGTAAAGTTAAAGTTAAATTTAAAGCTTACATAATATTTATGTTCCTTATTTAATCTACTCGCACATACACGTTGTCCTGTCTATTGATCATTTATAAAGAGCTTCGTCATCTTCATTAATAAAAAAAAAACAAATAAATTACAACATCATCATATTTCTGTTTATCGATCTTGATTAAGACTCTGTACAAGTCTTGTGTTAGAACAGCAAATAAGCCGATAAAGATTCTTATTGACAATAGTTTTATACAAGGTTGAATAACAACATAAAAATACAGTATTAACGTTAATAGCTGTTAATAGCTAGCGTTAAATTGACGATATAGTGTTAGTAAAATATAATCATAATTTTCTTAATCCATATATAGTTAATACCCTTATTATGCGAGTAACATAAAACAATTGAACACACGCATGATTTACTATAGGCTATATACATTTTTAACATGCAAATGAAAGTGCATATTCCAGATAGCATTCTACACCGACCGGTTATCCAGCTGTTAGGGCTGGCGGCTGCAACTTGTTCGCGAGTTTTACAAAAAAACGTAAATATGCAGTTCCCCCGCAATAGACAGCGGCCATAACAAGTTAGTCTTTTTTGTTTACATGTATAAAATTACTTTAGTGCAAGTAATTTACGTAATAAGTTCTATTTGTATTTTAATAATTTAAAAGTTGGTCCGTTACTCGTTTACGTTGTGTGATTGATATTTGATAGAGTAATTTAAATTATTTCAGTTTTTTGGTTGCTTTGTCATCATAATCAGCCTGCGGCAGTCCACTGCTGGACATAGGCTTCCTCCAAAGAACGCCACTTAGCCCGATTTTCGGTTATACGCATGGTTGATTAGGATCATGTAATAAAAAAGAAGTGACATTATACATTGGTTAACTTTTCAACTTTCGTCGTTTCATGTTTATAAATACATTTAAATGAAACACTCGTATGCTGTCCATTGCGATCAGCGATCGAAATAACCCAAATGATTCTATCGCGAAACTGATTCAGACTTATTTCCATGACGTCCTTGGGTTTCGCTGTAACATCGCCCGACAAGAGATTTAGTTAAATAATGATTTAATGACAAGTTTCCCTAAGACGATTTATAATTGTTTCTTTGATTAGTTTGCCTAAAAAAGTTATAGTTTTTAAATTAAGTTGAAATTGAAAAAAGGTTTTAATTTAAATAAAATCAACGCTCTCTATCATATTTTGCTTTATAATCAGATCGGATTAAACAAAATTTAAAATGAACTAATATATTATTAAATTTAGATACACATAATTACGTATACTATTATCTTAGAAGAGACGTCAATGACCGAGTAGCAAATACTGCAACAGTTTACATGAGTTTCTGTAAGCTCCATTATAAAGTTTCTATTTTCATACTTGCTCATGATATTTGTTCAAGTTACATCGAGTACGATGAGTGGCATTAAATGTTTCGTTTTGTAAGCACTCAGACTAAAAAATTAAAGAAACGGCCTTTTAACTGATTTTTCATTTTAATGCATCGTTATTTGTGTGTTAAAAAATTAATAATGTTTCTATGTAAAATAATAAATAGAAAAAAATCGTTCATATATTTTAAAGTATCGCAAATACAGACAACGAAATGCTAATACTTGTAAATGTAAATAATTACATAAATATATAGGTTAAAAAAATTATTAAATAGTTTTAAACAAAGATAAAAGCGTTATTTGTGCGTTACTAAGTTAGATGTAAAATATAAATAACTAATAAAAAACATATTTTTTTAAGTACCACAAATATAGGAAATGAATGCTTGTAAACAATTACGTATAGTAAGTTGTATAAAACTACATACGAAACTATTAAAGGCTATTTATATAAATGTAAAGACGTGTATTACGCTAATGCGGAGTTCGTGTAAGTAACAAATGAGTAACGAAAACAGGAAGCGCCCGTTGACAAACGGGAAAGAGCTGATACCGAATTTCGTGACTAATGTTCGCAAGATGATTAGTTCTCATTCCCGTGTACTGTTAATACGGTACCGAATAGTAACTGGATCATGCCACTTACAAATCTGACGCATTGCTGTATTATACTTTAAAAATACCACATGTTATATAAAATGGAGAAAAACTGCGTAACTCGTAAACGTGGTATCGACAGAACAGTTGTACGTATCCAATGGCAGTATGTACCCAGCGTCTAGATTACAAGCGGTTGTGGTAACGCATCACGTAATTTATCAAAGGATATGAAAATAATACTGTTATTTTAGGTACTCAAGATTACGTTCGGAAACTCGCTTCAGTGAATTAAAGTCATCTACTGGTAAGAGAATCGTGGGAGATAAAGAAGATTGAGAGAAAGCATAAAACACCGAGTGTATAAAATTTATTATTGTTAAGAATAACGTTTTGTATGATTCAATCTAGGTTATAGGATGTGGTACATTTTTTAGCGTTATCTGTATTCATGACGTAACTATAAAATACTTATATCGTTATAGTGATCATAATGTGACATAGCAATTTTAGTATTAAAAATATGTAATCACTTAGTGACCCCGTTTGGATGAATTTTAAAGTTCATTTATTAAATTTTAATGTGCCATAAGTATTAATATTAATGTTATTACATGATTATAATATTAACATACTTTATATAAATTATTTAAAGACTTGATGAAACGTCAATATTATGAATTCAGTTGTTCTAAATCTGAGATCGCAGTTTTTAACCTGTCATTTGATTATTGTTTTAAATATTAGTTGGTCGTACTTTTAATAAAACATTTAGATTTGATATATGACACCGGAAATGACAACTCTCATAATCAAACACAACACTGACAAAACCTTAATTTACAGTGTATCATAAAAAAAATATTTATTGTGAATATTTAAGAGACAAAAAAATCTAAATAAAAGACCTATCTTCAACATTATCATCACAGAATTAATACATTATGTAGTTTAAATAACCACACTATAAGACGATACAGTCGGAAGAAATTTTTGGCAATCAAACATTGAGCAATTCGAACTTCATGCCAAAATTTAAATAATTTTCTGCACCAATACAACAAATAAATTTCGGATTATTATTTAAAAGCTATGAAAGCAAACGGTATATATTGTACTTGCAGTAGATAGTAGCCGTTATCTTTGAAGTCATCAAGGTCGTCGAATTTTAGTACTTCAGCGGTAGTTATGGTACGCTAAGTATACGTGTATAATTTGTATTTTAGGACTAATTTTCGAATATGAAATTGGTTAATAACACCAATTAATTGTTTACGAGGTTTTCGATTACATTTTGTACCTTGTACATTGAGTATTCGATCTACTGTATTGTTTACAGTGTCGTTAAATCTTTATTTATCATGTAAATATTTGTACGACTTCGGAGAGGCGATGAAGTATAATTTAAACCTTATATCTTTTGCCAACAAGATGGATAACCGGCTACAAAGTTTTTGTGTATACCTGTTATAAGAGCATACCAGGTTATTTGAAGGGAAAAAAAAGTATTTTAGAACTTCCCGTTTGATAATTAAAAAGAACTTTTATTTTATTTATTAACATGTTCACGATATGATTATTTACTATTTAGACTTAACTTGCTAACAGTAATTACGAATTACGGCAATCACGGATCGATAAAAGATCGATCTTTAAGATCAACTTTCACGTCGCGTTCATTAAAATGTTGTTGTATACGGCGGCAGGTGGATTAAATACAGTTAATTTGTTATAAAAATTTTCTTTTACTTTTTTGCTCCTAACGTGACAGTCTGCAACCACTGGAGAGTCGTATTTGTATCGCCAAACGTTGAGAGGAGCAGGCTCTTTCGTTTGATAGTCCTTTTTATATAAAATTTAAAGATATTTTAAAAGACAATATGTGTAGAACTGATTTTATATTATATATAACTATGATAAAAAGATTCTCGTAAATTGTGTCTTGATACTTCCGAAAATTTATATAACTATATTCATGATAATGATTTTTGGAAACTCAATTATTTTTATGTAATATTAATTCATAAGAGCAAAATAATTTTAGTAAAATTGATATTACCGAACAATTTGCGGTGCACTATGTTCTACCGCGTTCTATGTGGCTGAACAAGTCAAATTTGTTACAATATTGTGAATCTATTAGAATAACAGTTCATCTAAACAATAACGTAAAAATTTTAAAATGGGCTGACAGTAAGACAGGATGTAACGGAAGTGTTCAATCATTATTGTACAAGAAAAGAGTATTTTTTTGTACTATCACATAATAAAAAGAAACTTTGTATATAATAAAATTACCTTTACTTAACACTTACTTGCTGGGCTTCATTTAATAAGATATACTGTACACCAATAAGCGACGTTACGCAAAAGCTTCATGTTCTTATATACAATAAGAGTGGCAAGTTTACAACAAACAAATTAAGTGTTTCATTGTCTGCACAATGTAACTATTACATCTGATGTAACTTATTTCTTTGTAAACGACCTAAAATTTCAATCTGATATGAATTTTGTAACTATCATTAGATTTTGATATTCATGTATAGGTATGGAGAATTTAATAATAATATAAGAAAATTGTACACATCGATTACATAATTGAGAATTATAGAGTTCTCGAATAAATCGAAGAATACTGTTATACCTTAACCGCTAAAACAATTGAAAACAAGTGGACATCACGTAAGAAATTGTGTGAAAACGGCGTTGGAGATTACAACGCGAAATTACATTAATGCTTTCAAAATACATTCATCTTGCTGCACAAATTTTAAGCTTACTGTTTCTCATTTGGTTATAAATTCAAACGAGGTCACACTTTTATAAGGTTACTTAAAA
Source organism: Pharmacophagus antenor (assembly GCA_018245475.1). Classification (NCBI taxonomy): domain Eukaryota; kingdom Metazoa; phylum Arthropoda; class Insecta; order Lepidoptera; family Papilionidae; genus Pharmacophagus; species Pharmacophagus antenor. Next base: position 13,580 of record DWQX01001717.1, on the reverse strand, counting down.
GCATTTAAGAAAAAGTAATCATACTGTCTATGAAAGAAATATAGAGGAATTTAGTTCTTTAGGTCTTTTACCTTCAATTAAAACACGCCATGCTTTTTTTTAGTAAAAAAGTGAGATGTTTTATTTGGTGTAAATTTTCTTTATTACTCCACGTGTGATGTAGGTACAAAGTCGATACCTATATTTTTTGGTATGATCAATATGATTGAATGTATGTCTTGAAATCCACATGATAAAGATATGAAATTTCCAATTATGTGCAATTTGATAACCTTTTTTATTATAGTTTGACTCTAAGAGATTTATCTTTGAGCGCGTTGAACAGTGAGATCATCACTGTTGAAAAACAGTCAAAGTAAATATTCTTAACTAAATCAAGTATGACGGCGGTATCAATAACGCGTAATCGTGATGAATTTATCGCGTCCTAAGAAGTGAAGGCGGTGTAATCGATAAACACATTTATATTATGAATCGAAAAACTTAATTTATTTAACGTCGGACTCATAGAAATCCGAAGTAATACCAAAATTATACTTTTTTTTCTTCCATGACTTATAAAATCTTGTGTGTAATTACAGTGGTAAAAGTGAATTTACAAATTTTTATTTTAGCTGAACCCGAGTGTTTCAAATAATTTGAAAGTTAATAGGTAATATTACTTTCGTTTTGTATCAAGATCATTAGTAAAGACGTTTATGATAAATAACAAGAAAGTTCCTGATATACTTCCATGTTGATAACTTGAACAGCAACAGACTGATGCTCATAACTATGATAAATATCATAGGACAATCAGGCGGGCAGGTTGAATAGCCGGTGGAGCAAGAGCTCGTGACTACCCGCAGCCAACATATTTTCTTGGCACAAGCCGTCATACAACTTTCCAGTGTTTGTTAAACTTGGACATCTATGAGTACTATTGGCCGGGTTGAATCAACATCAGTGGACGGACAACGTATGCCGATAATTCCGCAATGAACGTAAACATGATGAGCGCATAATGCAGATATTTATTGGGAATGTGAACAAAAACATATCGCGTTGAAAAAGCCAATTGTGTTTTCTAGATGCCTACGCTCATACAAATGTATGTTGCCCTTTTTTTTTCTGGTGAACGAATAAGATCATTTAAAAATCTTTTTAAATCGATTGTTGAATTTTATAATTCAGTTATTATCAGATTATATCAGTGTCGGCCAGTATAAAAATATAAGAGTGATGTTAAATTTGTTGCTGTGATAAGTTAATTAAAGCTTGATATTAAATGATTCACTTTACCGTGCCGTATTTAGATTGTTAAAAATAAATGATACACTGATTCTATAAATATTAATGATTGAATTACTTGAAACATTATGGACAAATCGTAACGCTTTGTCCATAATGCGAACAGCAAAGGATTGGAATAGCTTGCTTACGTCAATATTCCATCTAGATATGAAATGATATTTTTATATAATTTTTTAATGAAATTGTGATATATTTTTAATAACACTTATAATAAAAATATCAATATAGTCTAAACAGACTAGTGGTTTATTCCAATATAGACTATTTTTCCACTTACAATTAATTTCTTATAAAACCTGACAAGCATTATGTACTTAATATTTGCGTGTTCTTTTTTACACAGTTAACTTTATATTATTAGTATGTTCATAAGTATAAGAATTTATCATTGAAGTAGTTGTAAATGAAAGAAGATTCACAGTTTTGTTATGATCACATAACAATTTAGTGGATTTTAGATTATTTCTCTTTTTAGATATTTAATTTAGTCAAAATTAACATTTTGTAACAAATATTATATTCGATAGCGTGTCCACAACAGCGAAAGGTCGATTAGGGATAGGAATACTTTTTTTTAACCGTTCAGTGTTACTAAACTTTTTTATTTCCTAAATAAGTACATAAGATAATGTAATAATCTTGAACTATTGTACGTGTGATATAGTAGAGGAGGTATTATGTGTTTTCCAATTTTAAATAAGTTATCGTGCGACATAGTTCGCTCGCCAGGAGCGCAAGTAGTTGCAGGTCAACGCCCACGAGCATTTGATCCCAGTTGTACCGGGTCAATGGCGTGCTAGGCGTGTAGGGCAAGACAACACTTAAATATGCATCTAAATAATAAAACATCATTATATGATGTATTTTTGTCCTTTTTAGGATTGAGTACTCAAGGTGTGACAAAAGAAACGCTATTACTAAACTTCCGTCGTAAGTCTATATGTATGTCCGTCTGTCAGAGGGCTCCATCTCATAAACTGTAAAAAATTTGCACATATTGTAATCAAATCGAATAAAATAAAATAACCTTTACAAGGGACGAGATTTTACTGGCGTTGATTATGGTACGGAATCCTTCGAGTTACGATCCTGACTCGCATTTGGGCATTTATTTACCTATGTTGCTTTGAAAAATTTTGTAACAATTATACTTTATTTCAATAGTTGTAAAATTACCGCTTAAATACAATATGACGGGTTCTTCGGCTTGTATGGTAGTATACCGCCACCATGCCGAGTCGGCACTCGAGGAGCATTGGGACGGCGGCCGATAATGAGTCCATCGAGCGCACCGAATCGATATGCATTCAAAAGCGTCGCCTCCCCAGTTATGATTAACGGTCGATAGCGACCGTTGCTTCCTAATAATGAGGGTATTTATGATTTGGCAAATGTGGTACATCAATTTTTTGTCATAACAATAAATAATTATTAATTGATGATGATGTCGCCGATAACATTAAAACCGTATCACTCTACTTAAAGTAGCATTAATTTTTGTGCGTGCAATTTACCGGTCGAAGGAATGATTTATTTCAAATTGTTAATTAGTATTTATTTTTTAATTCTTCAAGCTATTAAGTGTTAAATTGATTAAGGTGGATTCTAATAACAATTGATCATTTATAAGCGACAATTGTTATATTAAATCGCTAGCTTTACTTATTGCTATTGCAACTAAAAGATGGAAAAGCAAAATGTGTAATGTTTTAATGTAATATTGCTCCATGTATTTTATTTGACAATAGATAAGATAATAAGATAAACTATTGTATCGGCAGTACAAATTCAGTTTAGTTTCTTACATTTTTTTTTGTTTTTTATTCATACGCCCTAAAGTATTGGGTTATTTTCTTATTACTGTATCAACATGTAAGCATACTATGATCATAATTGTCCACATAATGTTAGTTTTTAGCAGGTTTATGATGTGTCCATATGAAATTAATTTATGTCAATTAAAAAGCTGTGAACTATGTATAATAAAGTAGTAAATTATATATATATATACATACATATAGTCTTACTATCGACAAATCTGAAAGAATAATGTAATACAATAATGCAGGAAGTGCCGATAGTATCGTGTATTGAGGTTTTACTTGCAAAACGTTGGGTCACCGGATCGACGACCGGACTGCAGTTGCACTATTGTGAACCATTTCACAAGACACGCGCCGCTAAAGTGGGTAATAAGCAGCAGCACATTGTAGAGATCATACTACTACGTAGATGATATGCGATTATGGAGGGCTTATCTATATTTAATATAACCGACTTTACAAAGTAAAAATTAAGCGTGTGTTCCCGACAAAATATGATTAGAGCGCCTTCAAGGAGAGTGGTTAAATTAGCTAATAATTAGCTAGTACGCCTTACTATTGTAGATCATATTGCCACAACATCAGATGGGATCGTGGTCAAGGACTAAGTTTCATGATTATAATAAAAAAAAGCAAATTACTTTTACAAAATATCCCAATTATTAGTTTATACAAATTCTATGTTTTTATGTAAAGAACTTAATGTCGTTTATAAAAATAAAATAGATATGTCTTCTATAAATTTCTCATGAATTTTTATAGTGCAAATAAGATGAATGTCTAGTTATCCTCGAATATTCACGACGGGGAAATATGCTGCACGTAACAACGAAACGCGCATGATAAGACAACGATGACAAAGTTGAGTGTCGTGTGTCAAGTGATAGTTACTATTGAACTATTATTGAAAAAACAAAACAAAACAAAATCTTTTCCAGATATAGAAAAAGGAATATCTTATAAATATTACTAACAATAATTTATTATTCAGTAAAATCGATGTCGTTTGTATTATATTGTATTGTACCGCAGAGATTCTGGCCTCATCTTTCCTAGTAACATTATTTAATAATCATTTTCTATTTGTTGTAGGTAACATTAGATTGTGAGATCGATCTTTTTTTTTTTAATTTTCGTCCTTTTCCTTATGAGCAAATCGATACAATGTTTGAGAATCATAATTGAATCAGTACGTAAAATATAAAAAACCAAGAATGTTATTACAAAAAACCTTTTGAATTAAGACCCCAGGTACATCGTTTCGATAATCCATTTGTTTTATTAAACGAATCATTACGTGCAAAACGCGACCGTGGCATAGATTCGTTACAAAAAGACTTTAAAGAATCCAATTAAAGGAAATGAATTTATGGTTGTCGGTACTAGTTACCTTTGTCTTTTGTTCATTAAGTAATAAAATGCTCTTTTTCTTGTGCTAAAGCAGAATTAAAATCTTAGACGTATTAACGTTACTTTAGAAAAGTATTCATACGTAAATCATTTCCTAAAGGAAATTATACAACCAAGATAAATAAGCACGATTTTATCATACGTTTCGATTACATGCAATATTCATTTGTAGAAATTATCATCGATATGAAGGTACATGTAAATGTGTTTCTAATAAATTAATAGCCACAATTATTATTCATTTGTAATTGTATTACTAAGAAAGAGAATTCTCCACTTTAAACTATTTAATACAATAGTATAAAACCAATAGCTAAAAATGTTTCTTTTACTTTAATTATGTCTATTAATAACGTTTTAGTATTTATTTGTTAATTATGATACCTCAATTACCTATATTTAAAACAATGTCATGATTATCCTTGACTTTAGATAATTATTATAAATTTTCTACCCTGTTCATTCGTTAGTATCCTTTATTTCTTTGTTATCCTTCAGCTGGTCTTTTAAACAAAATTTTTCTAAGTAGGTAACTAATGCGGCGTCTATTTCAGCTACCAAATTTTAAATGTGGAAATATTTTAGTTGACGATAGGGTTCTTCGAAGTCACCTGCCTATTTACCCCTCTCAATGGCAACCTGCCGCCATAACAGCGTCGCCGTCCGGCAGTCAATATATGGGAGCCAGAAGTATTCACCTTCTACGACCTCATTATCACTTAACAACAGGTAAAAAAGAGGTCAAGTGTTAGCCCATAACTGTTAAAAAAAATTCTTTTGTTTGTTGTCCAGAATGTCAAAATTATTCGCTAATTTCCGTCGGATTTTGATTATTATGTGAATATTATGTATAAAGGTTTATTAACGTAATTATCAATTTTCATCAGTGCTCGTTCAGTGTTGCATCCATTTATTATAGTTTGTGCATGATATCAAAATGGCTCCAATAGAAGTTATAGTGGTAAAAATAAAAAGTTATTCTTCTGCATCGGAAATAATTTCACCACCGGAGTTAAGCTATTGTATCAAAAGGTTCACGTTTATAACGTCGCGTGACATTGCGGCGATGGCACCAGCGGACCGGGAGCGCCGCCCGGTCGCGCTCCATTCGTTCGACGAAACAAAACTTTTGTTTTCATCAAAGTTCCGCAGACATTGACCACGTACTTAACGATGTTATTACGGAGTTTTTAAATAATCGATAACTTATTGGTATCGATTAACCACAACGAACCAGTGGTAACTAATTTGATTAGTCTTAATCCTGATGCTACACCTATTGTTAAGTATAGATTACCTATTTCATTAATTTTATGTTTTTAATTTAGTTTTAAATTGTTCCCATAGTGAAAGAACCAGCAATGTCTCTCATAAAGAAATATGTAATATATCATAAAAATATTATGATATATGTTATATCCGAAGATCTTTTAATTATAAGTAAATAGTATGTTTTGGAGAACAGTTAAAATCAACATTACTTTTATCATCATCGTATGATCACTACTGAAAGTAAGCCTTCCCAACGTCTTCCTACAATATAATTATATCGATAACGTATAAGTGAATATAAATGTAATGAGAATAAACAGTACAAAAAGAAGTAAATTTTATTAAGTTTACTCCTGGACAAGGCATAAAACGTTGAGTATTATATTCTTATATGAGACATCGGACAATTGACTAACGTCATTGGATTGTGACGTGTGACGTAGTTTCTACAAACAAGGACAGTTGTAATAAAAATAGAAACTGTATTGATAAATAATGTCAAAATGCACTTATATTACAGTTAATAAGATATTTTCAACAATATAAGTAAACTCACTTGGTCGGACAAGTTGTCGCACCACTGATGGGCAGCGGTCTTCTTTCCTCCGTTTACCCCGTTCGTGAGGTGAGGGGAGAGGGGAGTACCAGTGAAGAGGTCTTCTGTGATGCTAATGTCGGAGGTGATGCGATTTCGCGGCACGGGAGGCGGTCCTTGCGGACCAACAAAGTCAAACTGACCGTCCCACATATCGTACTCCAAATCCAAACTCTCTTCCACCTCTATCGATTCCCCCATTGTCGCTTTCGAACGGTTGAATAAACCCAATTTAAACATTGAAAATAAACGATAGATAGCCTCTGTGAAACCTATTTGTTCTTTGGATTTATTCCAATATTGCACTTATATAACTTAACGTAAACCTAAATATTTAATCTATATCTAATTAAAATTTTGTGTATCTAAAATTAGATTGATCAAGATAAAGCTCAGTCTTTTAATGGCACACTGGATCAACTTAATATATACTTTGAACAAGTCCACTGATATTACTTTTGAACACTTTTAATTACAAAGCACGTATTGGATTCTTGAGAAAGTAATCACTTAAGTCACATTTTCTTCTTAAAGGATTTCACGAAATCGCTCTTCTAAGAACCGGCACTTGAATTTGCATCACAATAATTACACGAGTTTGCCTCTAATTACCATCATACACAAGTATGAGAATTATATCTAGCAAGGAAAAACTACGACGAACTTTATTTAAAACTTTTAACGGTCGCTCTAGCATTGTTTTTGCGATCAATACGTTCTTCTGTATTCATTCACCACTCAAATAGCTATGCATTTGGTTTAATTAAGTTAATATATGTTTATAGATATTGTTGCGGAATAGAAACTGCGGATGTGTTCTAATACGTGGCGCTTGCGCTCGGTCACGGACTGTACTAAGCGGAGCTATGGACGCTCGACGGCTCGCGCCCCACCCGCCTCGCGGCACATTATCAAGTTGCCGACGCCACGGTCCATTCAAATGAACTTTATTCGCTCCCTGCATATGTATGGTCCTTTGATTGATATTTACGAGGCAATAACCCCTCTTGGGTCCCCTCAGCCTGGATGCATCTCACAACAACAAGGGTAAAAGTTCGCCATATTTGTTTGGACATGCCAGATGTAGAACGTTCGTAGCACAAACTGATATATGATCAAGTTGAATGATTATACGAGCAATAAAATATTGTCGTGTAAAATATTTAATGTACGTACAATAAAAAAAAATTAAACGTATTAACAAAATAACTGTAATTGAATACGCGTAACAGCGTAGATTGGATTGGAAAGCCAAATAACTTGTTGTTTAGGCTACGTTCTGTGATTGATAATTTAGCCGTTGAATAGAAGTGAAAACTTGATCGTGGTAACTTAAAAGCAAGAAAATAAGAAGAAATACCAGAGATAAGAAATTCTGTTATTTAATCCGGCATCGAAATTGGAGTCTTTGTTCACGGGACCGTGTGAAACGTAAGCTCGTATTGAATAGCTTTGCGTGGCGGACTTTATTGACGAATAGCTAACGCTTGAGCAATGTGTGTAATTAAATCTGATTGAAAACCTATTGAAATGGTACGATAGTTTGCACGTTGTACGCACAAACAAACCAGATGTATAAAGAAACGCTCCTGTTATTGCGACGGTCGCGTTACTAACTAATTGTTGTTGATTGAGCCCACATGGCCCGTGCACAGACATGCCATTCACCTTTATCGCTAGTTGTTATTTAATGAGAGCCGTTTAACTTGAAATAGTCTTCACAGCATAAATGGTTTATGTAGAGATAAATATTATCCATTCTGTTTACTTTCAACGAATTTTAGATCTTCATTAAAACCGTATACTTTGTATTGTTCTACTTAAATGCTTCCTTTTACTAAACTCGAAATCTAGCAGTAGGAAATGCCATTAGGTGTTAAATCACTCGTGCTTATTTTATTTTATAGAAATAAACAAAAGAAAAAAAATCTTGAAAATGTAATTAATGTAAAACATTTCGCTGTATTCAATATAATCTTCAATCTAGAACATGACTAATTAAGGTAATAGAAATGCAAATCGAATAATAGAAAAAAATATTTTGAATCTGTTACCAGCTATGATAGTTGCTTTAGTTATTGGGTGTTACCGATTACAACAATAATTACTTGGTGGTCTGAAGATCGTATCTGAATCGATATATATATAACTTTATGAAGCGTACGAGAGTGATTTTTAAAGGTAAAAAATACTTCCCCTTTCTCTGCATCGTTCTATAAAAGGATATTTGACTTTCTATAGAAAGTGAACGACAGACTGTCTTTCATTGCTTATGTAAATAGTTACATCGCTGTAAACGAAAAGTAAATCATCATTAACCGTCATCTGCATTTTCATGCCAGGCTAGGCGTTATTTACTTAGTGGCATTGTGTATACGTCAAATCAATTGGAAAGCGATTAGCGGAATGCTATTAACAAATTAAATTAATTATCAGGTTGTCCTGAGAATTAATTTAATTTGTTATTGAAACAAATCTTCTAGGTATAAACCTAGAAGATTTGTTTCGGCTTAACGAAGCCGGTTTTCGAATCTGTAGTCTGTTTATTTTTTACAAAAGAGAGATTTTAGTGACAAATTTCAGTTTGATATTATTTTGATGTAAAATTTAATTGAATTTATTAAATGAATTCAGTGATCGAAAGATATCAACGGGTATGGTACATGGCTTAGGATATAACATTTCGGCATCAATTTTTTCTGAGGTTATGAAATGGGGAGACCCATTTCAGAATATGGATTATCGTAATAGTTTTTTTTCCACTTCACCTTGCCTGCAGGAAGTGATAAAAATGTCGAATATGTTACCATTTAACACAAAGGCAGTTTGAAGTTAAGTAAAAAAAGAATTCTACTATGAATTTCATTCATTCAACAAAAAGAATTTAATTTTTGCGATCAGAGATAATAAAAATAATAATCCATTTGTTTCAGATCATAGACTAAAATATCAAAATATATTTTATCATGTTTCAATAGAATTAGTAAAAATTTTACATTAAAATTTGAAGGTTTCTCGCAGGATTATTTATGTCGTCGCATTTTATGTGTATTTCATGGGAATTTAACAAGCGATGTGAATTTTCATTCTGTAATTTCCCTTAGTCATGAATAATGGAATCACTGGAGGAAGAGCAATCTTCGTACAATACTAAAGCCCGTGTTATCCAAACCACAGCCATAGATTTAAACGTCTAAGTATTATATTATTACAGAATGGAAAAAAAATATAGGTTTTTGGAGACAAAAACAACCCAGATTTGGTTTATTTGTTACTTTTTCATTTTTACAATTGACACCAATATGGTATCACTGTACATCAAAATATAAATTTAGACCAGGTTTCTCTCATTTACCTAGATAAGTAAAAAGCCTATGTTTATGTATTAACGGAGTGATAAATATAAACTGTAAACATATTTTATAAAATTACTAATGATTATTGATTTTCGATGCACGTTAGCAAATTAGCTAGTATCTACTTAAATAAAGTCTTTCATTTGTTGGCCTGCAAATATTTTTGTCAATGATAAATTTTAAATAGTACTGGGTATTTTGTATTGCTTAATAACAAAACGAGTACAATTTTTTGTGCGCACTGGTATAAATTTTAGCGTATTTGTTTTTCTTTATTTTTTTATTGGGGTTTTTATCTTGAATATATGTCGACATGGTAACATAGTTGTTATTAAAGGAAACGGAGTAATAATGTAAAGAGAAATGGAATGAAATACTACCTCGCACGTGCACTGAACAAATTTACCAAAAGATAAAATCAAATCGCTCCATCTTAATTTATCTGGTTACATCGACACTTCCTACTTATCTGGTAAACTAGCCACCTTCCTTAAAATTATGTTTACGTTAGAATTATTTGCCAGATTACACCCATAGAGCTGCATTTTCTAAGTGAAATCATATTCAAGAACAACAAATGTCGAGATCACCTTACTCATTAACGTTTTATTAGAATACTTTAATCCAATTGGAAGAGATTAAGAACGTTTAAGAAGATTAGCGAAGTGCATTATAAAGTCGACCTACGTACACAAGGTCGGCAATACATATAATTTCACAATAATACAATTATTAAAGAAAATTTCTGTTTCCTATGTTGTATTTAATTATATAATATAAACAGGTGTATTATATAACTTCTCAATTAAACTTACGTAAGTTTAAGGAAATGCATTATGGGAATATCGTCGCTAATAAATGAAGCAGCGAAATAAAGAGCAATTTATAATGCAACTATGACACACCTGGACATGGATTATTAATCACTGAATTTAGTGACAGTCAACTTTATAATTATTAAGCATTTTCGCCTACTCAACAACGTTATATAAAGTATTATATACGTATACCGTTTGTAACTTTTTAATGACTTATGGTCAATGTATTCTTCGTTTTATTTATTTTTTAAGTAATAAGCTGAATCGTAGCCCGAAGTATTTAGTTTAGTATTCTAGTACAAAAGCAAGAAACGATCAAAAATTAGTCATAGTTAATTTAAGGCTCTCACATCGATTTAAGACATTTTTAATAAAATATCATTTTTAAGAAACGGTTCGGTTACAGTTCTCCAACGGTGTATATATTATGTAAGATGAATTTATGCAAAATACCCATTCTATTGCGCACTTGAAGAGAACGGATAATTCCATTCACATAGACCATATCAAACAACTCTGCAATGTTTAATTCTAAATGGGACAATCTTTACCACAAGCCTGGTACAATCTCGATGTTAATTTTAGTGCTATATGAGTAGACGAGTGTATCTTAATGATTTAGAGATATTATATGTTTAATTTTTAACTAATTTTTAAAATTTTGCTTCCAAAATAAATATTGATTATATTACTTAACGTTAAGGCGACATGGTATGTGACGGATAGAAAAACAGCAAGTTAATCGTTCCATTCTGGATCACGACTATTTAATTGCTATTTCGGTAACGCTTTTTTAATTTTTAAAATGTTGATAATAGTAAAGAGTCACGTCTTATATTTATGCATGATACCTTTTTTCAATAAATTTTTTTCATTGGCAACTATTTACTTGAAGTGATTTAAATTTGATCCTTGTAAGAATATTTCAATGCAGGTACAAAATCTGTTTTTATAAATTAAATGTTTTTAATTTTTGTATCCCAAGAGCAACATTTTTGTTTACTTAATAAAATAGTTAAAATTACTATAATCAAGAGTCATCTCATCAGGTAGTAAACAACATGAACAAAGTTAATAGAGTCAGGCGCTGGTTTGCGGAAATTCATTAACTTCGTGCATAGGTACACATGTTGATGCGGCTATAAACTTCGAGAGAATGTTAGGCGGCTTTTTTGTTTGTTTACGAATGATGTAAGTAATGATGGGCATATATACATATTGAAACATGCTTCGTTGAGATGAACTTAGTGTACAGATAATAAATGATTGACGACGAGAAATAAATGACACTAACGTAAATGGGAGTGGTAATCTTTCAGAGACCATTGTACTATATTCAAGACATTAACCGAAAGAAAGAGTCTAATTAATAACAACTGGCTACCGATTCTTGTTGTATAGACGTGAAGAGCCTGAAGACTGTTCACGCAGGCGAGTCAAATTAAAACAAATGCCCGTTTTAAGGAATTATTTTTTTCTTTAAAAAGACAAAATATAGATAATTTTGAGGTCGACTAGGTTTTCAATTTATTTATCAACTATAACATCAGCATTTTGTACAACTGCCATTGTATATGTTTATATTTTTTGTAAGTAGTTAATTTCGTTAATATAATATTTTCAAGGTTCCGATAGTTTAGGCACTTCATATATATTTTATTAGGAAGACCATTTTCTTAGTATTTGAAATAAGCGTATTTAAATAATTATCAGTTTGAACATTAATGATTTCCTATGCAACTAATTATGTAAAAGTAAATATATAATATCACCTGTTAGTTTGCGGAAAATCATTAGCATTAAACATAGGAAGCAGGAATCCCAGTATCTATGTAGCCCAATCATAAAGCCGCTCGAGTTGATGGGTATCTTTTTGTTTGATCAAGAATCTGTTGTTTGTATCATCCGACGTTTTTGCTTATTAAATCAAATTGATACAAGTCTTCACCAAGTGCAACCAGAAGTTTTTATTCAAAAACAAAAGATTAAAGTACTATTTTAATTAATTTATTATATGAAAGACAGAATGAAGAGAAACAAAAAACAGCCAGTAATAACCAGTTTCTTAAGAATTAAATATATTAACAGACTTTCCGAAATTACATTCACGGCTATGATGGCGATCGATAAGATTTAATTGATTGTCGTTGTTAAAAATGTCTGCAATTTAATACATCCGGAAGAGTGTTATCGATTCTTCACGATAATATAATAATAAATAATCATGCCGTAAAATTATTCAATCAGATCATGCGTAATTGTGAAGAAAAAAAATACAAGAAACTGAAAGTGTGTGAAACATAATCGTGCGAAAGCTCGGCGCTCATTGTGTGCTGATGATAGTTGTTAGTTAACAACTACATCGTCTTACACCACTAAAGACTGCGGCCAACGCCAATCCGCCTCGGGTGTACGTACATATGTAATAATTTAAATAATTAATTACAGTGGGAGTGGAGCGTAACCGCTCAATGGAGCATGATTACGAAGTCAAAGTGTTTTGTTTCGTTTTGCATACTTCATTATGCTAACGTAACAACGATCGATGATCGTTAACAATAAAACTATTTTCATATAATTGTTTTATTGTCACTCTTGCACACCACCGATTAAAAGGTCGCTGGAGTTTATTGTTTAATATACTTTCGGACGTTTGTACTTTTCCAGATAGCTAACTTAAATAAAAAACTTGTGGCGGTTGAGTCTATTGTCAAATAGAACTAGGTAGTTAATTTTGAGACTTTTATTTGTACAATTAAACCAGTAATGCATGATGCACATTACCACAAAATACATCTGTAATCACATTAGTCCTCTCTGAGCATAAAGAACACTAAAAAAAGCACATACACTGCCGGTCAAAGGTTTGAGACCACTTTGTACACAGGTTATAATTTGCAAAACATTTTAAATCTGCGTATGATAACGTAACAATGTGAACACCTGTATAATCTACTAATCATTTTGAATGTCTAAATACCATTTCTCTTATCTTTTACACAATGACTATGCC
>DWQX01001716.1:0-25869 GCA_018245475.1 Pharmacophagus antenor | reverse complement strand
CAGCGCCGTGCTGTTGAGACCTTGGTCAGGCCGGACCTCTCTTTGCCGCGGGTCATGGATGCCATGATCCGCGACGAAAGGGTCTGGGAGGCCGTGTCTTCCTTCGCCGAGGAGGTCATGTCCCGCAAGGAGGGCGAGGAGGGGAGAGGGACCATAACTCTCAAAACCCGCTCCGCCGAAGACGAAAGGGGCGACGGAGGCGGTTGTAAGATCGCCTTCACCTCCCGAACGCAGATGCGCGGGTACACGATGGTGGGACACCAGTGTTGCCCGCATTGCACGCACCTGCACCGCCTGTGAACTCAGCTCCTGCGTCCACTGCGCCTCCCCCGACCACCAGGGGGACACAGGCGAGCCTGCGCAAGCAGGCATCCTCCGACTGAGTCGTGGTTGTATACGAAAGGCTTCCCATGACTCTGTCCGGTTCATCTGACGCCACCCTCTCCCCGTCTTCGCCGTCCGATTCGTCGGGCGACGAGGACTGGGTCTGGGAAGGCGGAGGATGGAGCCAGGAGGATTAGCGGTTTACCGCCGCGGGTTTTTAGTGGATAGCCCCTGGTTTACCTTCCCAGGAGACGTGCCCTTCTTAGGGCGCTGCTAGCCCCACACACGTCCTCCCCCTCCCATGGGGGGGATATGATGCAGTAATGCATTTCCCCGCGCAAAAAAAAAAGGGCTGCATAATCCCTGTTCAATCATTGATTCGAACTCTTTTTATACTTGATTTTAGCAATGTGGTGGAATGGGTCGTGCTCGACAGTAAAGTGGTGGTCCAGATGTTGTTTCAATGTAGTGTTCCAGATGATGTTTTGGGCTGAGTTTCTTTGAAGTAAGACGAGTGACGCCGGGAATTTCGCTGAGAATATCGTAATACGATTAGTTAGTTTCGATGCTGCGCACGGTAGCTGTATCGGTCAATCGAGCGAGAACTATAATGGAAAATTGAGTTGTGTTGTCGACAAGTTTTCCAATTCTGAGGCCCACTCATAAATTGGTGAGGCAGAAAATCTACACCGATGATTGGCTTGCAGATGTCGGCAATAAAAAATTTCCATTTGTGTAACTTTTGTAGGCTGAGATTGAGCTCCATCATCTCTCCAAACGTGCGAATCATAGTATTATCAACAGCATAAAGATTGAAATTTATCGTTTATCGTGGTAGCTCCTTTTTGTTTTGGAATGACTGAAAAATTTGGTCGTGTCTAAGAGGAATGGCACGTTTGATGTTTTGTCATAGACAAATAGACGATAAAATTTGTCTTGAATGTTAGGTCCCGCCTCGTCGAATGTTCTATCCAAGTCAAGGCGTTATTAGACTGTTTCGTGTCTATCTTTATAACTAGGTGAAGCCACTACTACTAGGTGTGCACGATAGTTGACAAATACTTACAGAGGTTCCTATCTTGCTTGATCTAGTGAAATGATCTAGTAGGATATAGTGTACTTAGCGACTACATTGAACAATAAGTGCAATAGACAATGTCGGTGTGGGCGCCCAAACGAAAGTCGATGCAAATAACTGTGATGGCGCATGTATGCGATTGCGGTGCCAACAGCAGTTTAGCACACCTGTAACGGTCATAAATAATTACGCATAATGCGCGCGGCTCAGATCAACGTGATATGTGCAATTTTTTGTAGTACTGCCACGTGACTAAATAAAATCTCATAAACTATCCCTAAATTAGAGATTTATAAATAAAAATGTAATTGGAATGAATATTATATTTCATACGAAGCTTATATATTTATGTTTTAATATAATAACAAGTTATTGAGTTATATCTACTTATCCATAAGGTTTAAACAAAAAGCTTTGCAAGGTCAGCTAAGCAACACAACGCTGATCGACAAAATGTCGCCTCGTAACTATATCTATAGTCTTGTACATACAGAAGTCAGTATTTCAACAAAAACCTTAAAGAAATCCACTAAAACATAAATTATTATCTAAACAAGTTTATAAACCATACACTCAGGTACCTATCCGAAAATTATTTAAAAAATCATGACCCTTCAAAGTTTGTGAGCTCTAGTCGCATTAGATTAATACAAATACTCTCTTAAAATGATATGGAAAATGTAGATATTATTTTAAATGCACAAATGAATCTTACTTACTAATACATAACACATAAATACAATAACACATTTGTCTATATTTACAGTAATTTTCTAATCACTGTTATAATGAATTAAAGAAATTTCAAATGTATTAAAAAAAAAAACAATTATAAAATTTATTGTACATTGCTATGTAAATACCTAAATTAAAAATAAAATAACGTTCTTCTACTTAATAATTATTTCTAAATATCTGGAAATGATTTGCGAACGTTATAGGAATTTATAAGCTTCAACATTATTTGCCACCAAATTAGAACAAGCTGAACAATGCAAATATATTCCAAGTGTTTAATTTTTACATAACGACACTAATTAAAAATCATTGAACAATATAGAAATTTAAATTCTGCAGCCACTCTGGTTAGTAAGTTATTAGATACCTGATGAAAAATAATATTTTCGATTTAAAATACATACTTTTTCTCCTACGAAATTACGTTGGACCGTACACATAACTAATTATTGCCGACTATTAATTTTTATATTTAAAAAAAGTTATTATTATAACATTTAAAACGATGCTACACTGACATTGAATTTATGTACAAATATATTATAAAGATAATATTGTTATGACTAGATGTCTATTTGGATTTTTCTAAACGTTGCTAAATTTAGCGTTTACGTAGTCTTATACAAATACATTCAGCATCCACTATTTAAAAAATAAATACGCATTAGCCAAGCTCTATTCTATTATAGGTAGAATATTACATACAAGATAAGGTTATGAAAATAGTTTCGTGGTTTGATTGTGTATGTAATGAAATACTGAATTTAAAAAAAATTAAGAAATCTTCACTTATTATTGACTTCTTCACATGAAGTTTTGAAAATCATGTGGAAAATTTAATGGTGTATGAAACTACTGTTACTTTTACAATCTATATTATTCTAAGTACACGAACAATGTAAATTATTGATGAATACACTAATTAGGATTGCTTGTGGTTAGTAGGTAGGTGGGTCCGTAAATTAGTGCGTTCATCTGAGCTAATTGTCCTCGACAGGAACGTAGAAGAAGTACGAGCTGAAGAAGAAGCGCCGTTTTTCTGTGAGTCCGGTTTCCCCAACCCTGTTTATATTAGTTTTTAGTTAATAACATCACACAATTAAGTTAAACCGATGTTACGTAAGCCATCGAGCAGGGTAAATTGATTATTATACTAATTTATGAGAGTGCCTATCACTTCATATTATTTTATTCATAGCAAGATCTAATATCGGTGTTGATCCAATATAGTTAGTATTGGATTAACACTGATATTGATAAAGATTATATTGTATAACAATTAAATTGTCTGTGTAATTTGTTAATTAAAATGTAAGTGTAATCACCGAGCTACACAATTTTAATATGATATTACACAATCAGAAACAAATTCAAAAAGATTGCACTATTCCTTCTTTACATCGCTATGTTGGTAGTAACTTTTCTATCCTACATTAACACCTAGGAATTATTCATCAGAATCTATTTCAAATGAATTTATAACTAAAGAACAATAGATTTGATTGTGCGTTGTAATTCATTCGAAAGTAATATTTTTATTTAATCTTATTAAAAGCAACATTCACTACCACGACATTAATAAAAGGAAGGTTTTAAAAGGCAAAATATAAGTAAAACATTTAACCCTAATGCAACAGATAGGTATTAATGATAATTGATAGTTTATATATAATAGAGCAACAACAAATCATAACTAAAAAAAGGCAAATTAGCGAAAGTGAAAGCAGTGGAGTTTACATAGAAAGCGAAATCTTTAATATATACTTGTGTCAATCGGTGTCCGAGAACAACCTGAAAAAAATTATAGTTTACAAGTTTTTGATAAAGATAGTAGTACCTCTTGTAAAAATTAACACATACTCTAAAATAAAAAAATAAATGTATTATTATACTGATTTTCCCATGAGCCCGTCATGTGTTGTTATTTATACGTTTTCTTTGTTCGCCACGTTATTTAATTAAATTTAATCGAATCATGAATTAAAAAACATAGACATTTTATTTCGTTTAAATAAAGATATAAATATAAAAATGGTAATCTAAGATATAAAGTAAAATATAAAGATATAAGTAAAATATTTGCAAAAATCACATTCTGACTTTGAGACATCATTCTTGACATCTTACTAATATGTTTTTTTTTTAAAAGCATTTAAAGTTCAAGAAAATTTTTGAAACATGTTTCAATGTAATATAATCCATTCAATTAAATAAACTCAAGTCCCTTTCATATATGTGTGGCATAATAAGTATTTAAATAACAATTTATTAAAAAACAGCGTCATTTTAATAGCCAAAGCTAATTCATATCTCCCTTTCTCTTACTTATTAACTTGAAGAAATATAACAAAAATATTATTCAAACTCTTACCTAAACGTTTCCTTATAAGGTAGTAGAGTTTAGGCTTGACCACCAGAATTAAGAATATGAAAACTCCTTGAAGTTCATTGAACAAATCGACAATGGTCCAAAGCCATAGGGGTTGAGTCACTAACGTAGAAAGAAGTTCCGACACCCAGCCAGCTCCCATAACCACCCATAGTTTTC
Source organism: Pharmacophagus antenor (assembly GCA_018245475.1). Taxonomy (NCBI): domain Eukaryota; kingdom Metazoa; phylum Arthropoda; class Insecta; order Lepidoptera; family Papilionidae; genus Pharmacophagus; species Pharmacophagus antenor. Next base: position 21,181 of record DWQX01001716.1, on the reverse strand, counting down.
CAGTTAAAACATACCTTTATAAATAAAATCCTTATTCTTATCACGGCTTATCGTAATATCCGTTTTAATTATTATTTGATGCCGTCAACTACAAACGCGAGAATGAAAAACTTTCTGCTGTTGTTAAATAAAATCTTCCAGTAGTTTTAAAAGATTCAGTTTTGGTAGAAATTATATTTTTTTTTATAATACCGGTGATTACTGGTGAACTTCTTTCAAACAAAAGTTTGGTCCAATTTCAAAATACACTTTTCATCTGACTTATTATTGAAATCGAACAAAAAGATTATAATCATTTACTTACTTAGCTCTATCTATACGGAAACGTCTTTTTGCGCGATCTCCTATGGAGCCGGCCTGCAAGCGGTGCACCTCCGACTTTACACGGGCACAATGCCGGGCCGTCAATATCCACAACATGAAGTTTGTGCCAGTAATCACGCCCATTGGTATTACGAAGAATATGTAATGCGGCCAATCTAACTTCACATTCTGAACTAAAATAAAAACACATTGAATAAAAACATATTATATGCATTACGTATTATTATTTTATTCAGGCATTCAATTAAAATTAAATTAAATTTAAAGCATTTGCACACAAAGATAAATTTGATAAAAATTGAAGTTAGATTATTTAGACTAATGGAACTTCAGCTATTATTTTTTTTTTATTAAATTGTATAAACAATAAGATATAATGTCGCATTAAAATTAAATATATACACAGATATATATATATACACATATATATGTGTAAATTTATTAACGTCTTTATGAAGCTCTCTATCTTATATTTCGTATATTATTTAATACTTATTCACTTCACAATTAAATTTTTGTTTTCAATGTAAAATTATGCCATTAAGATTAGAATTAATTAAACAACATTTAAAACAGAGTCTGTAAACTACATTTAGATGTATGACGTCTACTTCATAATTAATAGTCTTACTGAGAACAGCCTATATAAACAATGTTCTCAATCACTGGTACTGAATCTCATCTGAAGACAAATCTCATTTTATGAACGAGAACACTAAGAAATCTTACGTGATCCAAACCAACAGGCACCGTTGCCGATATTAGCATCAAGGGTGAGAGAAACGGGATACTGGTCCAGAAGAAACATCGTCAGTGTCAGTAACACCGCAATGCTCCATGCATAAATGGAATACCACACAAAACGACGCCGCTCCGAACTGCTCTTACGTAAAGGTTGAACGTTTCTAACACTCCTGTCAAAAGAAACAATCATAAATTGTTAAAAATAAAAACTATTTTTTGACAAATTATTTTTAGAGAATAACTCTTTATCTACTTTCAATTATTTATGGTATATTATTATTACAATACATATTGTTAGCTGAAAAGGTAAATAGTATATTCCCAAATAATATTGTTAATAATCCCTAAACAAGAGACCCATAATTCCGAGAGCTATATCAGATTTATGATCCCGTTTCGTCGCATATTAAAACGGCACAATAATCATAAAATTGCTATTGACCGTATAATGTATCCTTCTACATAAATTTAATTACACTGTTGTTATAGGGATAAGTGAACTAAAAATGTGCGTGTGCCTTTAATTGCCAAAAAAAAAATGAAATATAAATTAAATGTAATTATTTTTGAAGAATAATTAGGAACTAAAAAAAAGCCTTATTATTTTAAATCGAATTGTGATTTTCATTACTAAACCTTAGTTATTGACTTATCCTCCTGTTCATTCCTACTTATTTCAGGCTAAAATGTACTCAATAATGGTTCAATCTATTAAGTAATGATTGTCCAGATTCATGGTTTTTATTAGCTTGAACTAAAATTGCGTGTTATTCATATGTAAAAGCAATCCATAGAGACGATGGCGTGTTTTAATTAAGGGCCCACCTACTTTATATAGCTTACTGTAATTGTGTATCTAGAACATTTCATTAACATATTCTATAACATTTAATTTTGTTTCATGATCGTTACATAAAGTGAAACTGATAATATATTATATTTTCGTAATCATCCTTTTAATTACTCTTCTTAACTATTACTTCTACTGCTGCTACCGACTGGTTAGTAACCACCGTGCGAATGGTGAAAAAACCGTGAAGTGCCCGCTCGTCAGTCGCATTTTGGGTTCAGCCAGCGTACAACCAGAGCCCGGGTGAACGTTGTCGCGACATTTCTTCGGTCCAGTGAGTGCTTTCATCGAGCCGATGCCGGGAGGATTGCGTCGACTCACCGACTAGGTAGACCCATACAAACATCTGTCCCGCTTGCCACCCGCGGTATAGTATAGGGGCCCAAGTGTAACTAACCAGCACGCGAGGCTGCCTTATTATGCCGCGTATAATCTCGGGATGGACCGTCGTGCCGGCTGATGACCGGAACGTGGGTCCCGACGACCATTCCCGGGGGGGTTCGGGGGCCCTTCCGTTCGGCGGTTCGACGACTTTCTGTTGCAGGCCTTTCCACTGGCGAGACTAACAGGTCACACTTTAACCATTGTATGTCCCAACAACGCCTTTTTTTTTGTTGACCGAGGGAAATACATTTACGCATCCCCGCCGTTTCGACAACGGCAGGGTATGTGGCATTCGCCTGCCCCTGGGTGATGCTGCGCGCTAGTCGCGCCCTAGGGCCAGGAATACCCACTATAACCCTCGGATGTTCCACGACAGCCTTGGTGTCGGGGCGGAGGGTCGCTCTCGCAGTCCCACCTACTCCCGTGACAGGCCAGCCCGCTATTGCGGGTCCCTCGTATTTTGCGGCTCAGACCGCCTCCTCGCACCGTGCTACTCCACACGATCCGCAGAGAGCGGCGGCACGGGGAACACAAACCGTGCAACCCCCCCTTACCCGTTAAGCGTGGATAGGATCCGGGCTACGGGCTTTTATTAGGGCGGCCTGAATTCGTCCCGGGCGCCTCTACGGCGTCACCCGGCGCGGCGTCTGCGAAAGGGGAGGAAGGATGTTGCTTCCCTATCCCTTTCGGCCTCCTCATTTGCGGACACGACCGCCTCGCAAAAGGCGACGGCGGCGTCCCAGGCCGACTTGCTCCGCACCATGGACAAAACCATGTGCGGCAGCGTCAAAGCCCCGGCCTCCATTGCCCCGACTAGGTCAAGGCGCTGCTCCGCCCACGCTGGGCACACCTCGAGGGTGTGCTGCGCCGTGTCCTCGGGGCAATCCCCGCAGTGAAGTCGCAACAACGCCTACCCAGTTCACGTCTCTCCTCCTCCACACAATGGCAGCACAGAAAATGCAAAATGGTCGTACAGTGGTGTACAATCCCACGCCTCACCCGCTGTTTGAAGTTGAGTTCTCTAACATACGCGGACTGCATTCTAACCTCAATGCTGTCCACTAACATCTTGAGACAGCACGACTGGCAATGTTGTTTCTGACGGAGACGCAAATAGTTCTACCCGCTGACACAAGTTACCTCCACTATCCCGGCTACGTACTTGAAGAGTCCTTCAAAGCGAAAGCCGGTGTGTGCTTGTATGTTCGGGCAAATGTTTGCTGTCGCCGTTTAAGCTGCTTGGAAGACCCCTTCCTCTCTTCTCGGGGTACACGTCACCGGGGGCCCTCGGGCCAGAATCTTCGTGTGCTTCTACCGATCCCATTCTGGCGATGTGGACAACTCGACTATGCGACCATCTTAGTCGGGCGGCGGATATAGCGCAGGCGCAGTTTCCCAGCGCAGATAGTCTTTTTGAGGGACTTCAACGCCCACCACGGAGTATGGCTGGGTTCCTCCATGACTGACCACGCTAGAAATTCTGCCCAAGCGTTCGCTCTTACCCATGACTTGACTCAACTGTTCGATCAGCCCACCAGGATCCCAGATTTAATCGGTCAAGCGCCTTCCTTGGTGAACCTTCTATTAACGACCCATCGAGAAATTTATCGGGTCGTGGTCAGTGCGCCTTTGGGCTCGTCTGACCATTGCTTGATATCCTCCAAAGTGATGTAGGCCAAATCGCCGACCTTAGCGGTGATCAAACGCCGCATTTGGCACTCTAAGCCAGCAGACTGGGATGGCTTGCGTGTTTACCTTGCGTCCATTCCTTGGAAGCAGCGCTGTTTCAGTGATACGGACCTCTCAGGCGCCACTGCTGCCGTTACTAACGAGATCACTAAAGGAATGGAATACTTCATCCCATTTTCTGACCTTGTCAGTAGGGGCATTCGCAACCTCTGGTTCAACCACGGACTGTACAAATGCCGTTTCCTCCAAACAGACTGCATACCGCGCTTGGATCAGGGGCCGCGCTCTCAAATCTCCTGATGTCTTTTCACTAAAGGCCGCCTATAATAAAGCTTCCAAGTTCTGCAAGTAGGCTTATATACGAGCGGATTCCCAGCGCGTTGCACGCATTGGCCAAGAGCTAATCCGGCATTCTACGGGTACCCGTAGCTACTGGCGTCTGGCCACTGCCGTGAAAAGAAATTCTGCCAGCTTTTGCTGCTACCGCTGAGATGTCCGGATGATGCCCTAGCTCACAAGTCGCAGGAGAAAGCCAATATCCTGGCAAGTCTCTTCGCAGCCAACTCCCGAATCGATGACTATAACGCACAGACACATCCAATACCACACCGTGGCTGTTCCATGCCCTACCTAAAAATCAAGCGACGTGATGTGCTTATCGAACTACAGTCACTCGATGTCCGGAAAGCTAATGGACCGGATGGCATACCCGCGATTGTACTCAAGAAATGTGCAGCAAAGTTGACTCCCGTACTCACACGCCTATACCAAATCTCATACTCCTCGGGACGTGTGCCGGAGGCTTGAAGGGTGGCTAATGTGCAACCGGTACCCTAAAGAGGGGACTGGTCTGACCCAGCGAACTATAGGCCGCCAATAGCCGTCACCTCAGTACTTTGCAAAGTGATGAAAAGGATCGTAAACCGTCATCTGACCTATTACCTAGAGGATCACTCTGTTATTAATAATCAACAATATGGTTTTAGACCAAATCGATCCACGGGTGATCTTCTAGCCTACGTAACCTATCTCTGGGGTGAAGCTATCGACAAGCGTGGCGAGTCACTTGCAATTAGCCATGATATTGCCAAGGCCTTCGATAGAGCCTGGCACAAAGGTCTCCTCTCCAAGTTTTCGTCATACGGTCTGCCTGCCCAGTTCTGTGCCTGGATACCTGACTTCCTGCATGACCGTACAATTTGCGTCCTCTCTGACGGATGCAGTTCGCGGCTCATGACAGTGAATGTCGGTGTACCCCGGGGCTCCATTTTATTCCACACACTGTGTCTTCTGCATATGAATGTCATGCTTCCCTTCGGAAATATTCATTGCTATGCAGATGACAGTACACTACATGCGAGCTATCATGAGCGCGCAACTGCAGGGCGAGTGGAAACCGAGGCAAAACGAGAGAATCTTGTTATTGAACTCAATCGGGTCCTGGATTTCATATCGATATAGGGCTCAGTCAATTTGGTCGAGTTTAATGCCAGGAAAACTCAGGCGTGTGTGCTTTCGACAAATACATCGTCATTCCAACCCTTTCCCACTCTTCAGAGCACAACTTTAACGCCCCAGAGCGGAGCGTCACCATGCACGGTATAGAGGTTCGCTACGATCTTAATCCGAAGAACCACATATAACCACATATAAAACAGCGTCACGAAAACTCGGTGTCCTAGACAGGGTGAGGCATTTTTTCAAGCTTGATCAACTGTGCCTGCTGTATAAAATAGGTGCGGTCCTGCGTCGAGTATTGCTTGCACCTCTGGGATGGCTCCGCTAAGTACCGTCTCGATGATTTGGACAGGTTATAACGCCGCGCAGCCTGAATCATTGGCGACGCAGAAGTCACCAGAACCCTTGAACCTCTGCAGACGCGACGAGCCATCCCGGCATTGTGCGTTTTCTACCGGCTGTACCATAGCGAATGCTCCGAAGAGCTCTTCTCCCTAATCGTAGTATCCCCTTTCCAACTTAGAAACACACGAGCGGGACTACGGTGTCACAGACACACCGTCACCACCATTCCATCGCGCACAAAGAAATTTTCGGATTCCTTCCTTCGTCGCACTATACCTAAATGGAACTCCCAACTCATGTGTTTCCTTCTTTATTTAACCTTGGGTGTTTTACGTGAAGCATAAAGAAGCACCTTGCGGGTCGGTAGGTTGAGGGCGGCTGATGCAACAAATTTTTGTGGCACCAGCCATCTTCGCATTTGGACTTTACTTCCACTTAACATCAGGAGTGGAGTCATTTGCTCGACCTAAGTATTAAAAAACTTCTCTAAGTATTTGTCGCTGAAGGACAACATCAACGTGATCATGAAAGAGATGAAAAGAATAAATTATATTATTAAATATTACTAATTATTTTTTTGGTTATTACATTTATGAAAATAATTAGTAAGTATAGGAAGGGGTATCATGTCTTATACACGACCCAAATATATTACTACCGTTATCATTATAATCGAACTAATAAGCTATAACTCTATTACTGAATAATATTACCAAGCAATCACCGTCCTACTATGTTTTGTGTGCGAGCTAAGGTTAAGTCTATAGACACATCAATTTCTTTAGTCCATCGGTCTAGGCTATTTTATATCAATTACACAAATAAAGTAATAGCCGCTAGCCATCAAAAGCTCGGGGGTGATTGAGGACAAATTACAACTACAGTGCCACGCCTTACCGTTTTATAATTGGGAATCAATAAAAGTAATTTGTGTTCCATTAAATTATTTTCCTAGTAATGGATTTAAGATTTTGGATATTAAACATTTACGGTTACCGGTAATTATTAAGCGATGTATTATAGGAACAGTGTACTGTTAACGGATACATGTACTCGTAAATACAGATCCTACAAGGCCAAACAAATAAGTTCTTTCGTTCCAGACAATTCTATTAGATAGCTGACGGGAATAAACAAATCTTATACTAGCTACTTTTCTCCAGAAAAATATTAGTCACACGAATTTGATATCCATGGACAAAGGAGCAATCATCAAACTTATGTACGCTGAAAATTTGTTTTTATTTTAAGTTGTAATAAAAAACTACTGACTTTATTTACATTTAAAAGTTAAATCAGTCTTTTTTTAAATTAATCAATGTTTTGTCGGACATAATAACACTAAAGTTATTTATAAATTCGTGCATATACTAATGATACGATATAAATATTATTGAGTTTCGATTATGATTATACTTTACATAAATATACATTTATTGGTGTTATTGTTTGTGTATTAAATAAAAGTAATTTATTTGCAGCAGAATTATCATTTTTATGAAAAATACGTACACTTATGATTTTAATTAAAAATATTTTTTAATTATCATTATATTCCTTAAACTGGATGTACGCGACGATATCTAAGAATTTGCTCTTCCCGAGTTTTTGAGAACTATAACGTATTTACCAAGAAGCTACGAATTCATCCTACATTTTTAATGTAAACATATCTATTACGAAAATATAATTTCGAACTCAAAGAAAGATCTGTTTAAGATAATGACTGGAAAAGTATATTTTTTTTTCTAATATTTAATACTAAGGATTCTGTTGGGTTGTACTATAACTAATAGTTTTAAATTGTTTGCAATAACATAGGGTTAGTTTACAAAGGTAAGAAAAATCCAATGAAATGTAAAAACTAATACAATGATGTTTCTGTTTTAAATATTTACTAAATAAATTCTTACCCAAATGTCCACCATATGTCGAAGCACATTACGTTCAGCCATCCGAACGCAGCTACGAAGCCGAAATAGATACCATACCCTGTACAAACATTGTTCGATAATTGATCATCGACGTCAGACATGAACGTTTGAACAAGTATTCTTTTGTTTTCATTGTATTATATCATCCGAACAACACACTAGATTACTAAGATACTCTGACAGCAATCGTATATAAAATTATGGTTGGATTTTTCAACTCATGGCGAGTCGCATGTGTCAACAAGCATACTATAGTTATATAAAAAAAATAAACGATTTATTTGTCGTTTTCATCACAAGTTTATAAGCATTTATACATCAATAAACCTTATCTATATCGCCTGATAGTGAAACGCTCACTATCGTCGAGTACCGTAACTGGGAAAATGAAAGCTTTGAGTGTATTTTTGCGCATGATTACGGCGGAGTATAATCTACCTTCAGATATTAAAGGTGATAACAGATTAATAACAGCTTTAGTACTTTTAATATGACAATCCCTAAAAATTCCACCAGTTCATGTACATTTCACTGAACTAATTTTAAAAAGTAATCATCAAATTAAGCTTTCTTTATATTTTTCCGAAGTATATCATAATGACTGGCAAAAAACAGTAAATTTAACAATTAAATGTTTGAAAAAGCTAAGACAAATAATGAACGTTAAATACGTATGTGCTCTCTTGGATTACTAAGATTTACATTTGGATCTTACGACAATGCATTACATGTTTTTTTAAATATTTAACTAATATTTTTTAAATACAACCCGAAACCTGCCAGCCAGCCAGCCAGCTTTCGGTCAACTCTGGTAGACGTGTGTGACGTGTGATCTGCTACTAATTAAAAATCTGGAACTGATTTCACGTTTAGTCACAACAAAAGATCATTGATATTTACCTATATATACATTTGTCGTAATTCATTTTGCCAGACTGGGATGTCAAAAAATAATATTACAATAAAAATACATCTAATCGATTTTAAATTCCTTTCGGATTTTACAACTCATCAAATGAAGAATTATCGAAGAGAAAAAAAAATTACTTAATTTTCCACTCAACTCCGATGAATAAAAAGTCCATAAAAACCAATTTCTACTACCTCATAAATAACTTCTTGTAAAACAACACTATAGTAATTTAAACTTATAGATAAGAAACTTAGAATAAATAAGTCAATGCTAATATAAGTTCAACTAAACTCTGTAGTCTTTTAAAAATATTTAACATATGCAAATACATTGGAAGTATTCAGAATAAATCAATATTTAATACTCTTGATTTAAGCATACCGCACTAAGAACCATAACCTTGGGGTTCCGTGAATATGCCATTACTAAAACAGATATTACATGGCTTATTTTAGTAATATGGTGAAACAATATAAGACAACGCACACACATATTGTTTATACTCAATATAAACACATTATTATATAAACGATGAATAAGTGTTACAAAAGGATTCTCATTTTGTGTTTATATATTTTAATAAATAATTTATTAATATATTGAAAGCTCTTAGTCGTTGCCGGCATCAGTTGTTTTTCTAAATACTTTCGTATTAATAAAGTTTACAATTACATCAATTGATACAGAAATAACCATATCTTATTTACAAGCCATATTTATGAACTATATAATATAAAGTATGTAAGATATTTCATTAACCATTTTGGTATTCCTATAGATTAGTATTTTTTGTTTAAAGTTTAATCAGTAAAAAAAGGTCAAATTTATATGGTTTATAGGCTAACATATGACCTCGTCTTTATCTGATGGCTACAGCCTGATTTCCTGATCTACCAGCCGTAGAGAGTGAAGCATATTGGTCCAGGTCTGGCTCACACTTGAATAACAAACAAAACTAAGCAAACCTGTTATAGCAACAGTTTAATATCCTATAGGTTTGTAATTGATTTATCTGATTGTAATTAATTCACCTTTTATATAAATTTAGCTCGTAAAAAATATAAATTCTTTTTTTGTTCTAGCGACCACATCCGCGAAATTAAGACTTCATCATCCTCGAAAATCCAGCGATGTGTTGATTTGTTTAATAAGGCCACCCATAAACTTTTGACATTTATTTAACAATAATTTTTGAAATCTTCATCAAAATGACGTGTGCACAATTTTACTTCAGACCATTAAATTTAAAGACTTTTCTCTATATACAGTGAAATATTTTCATGTAAATACAAAAAATAAATGCAAAAATTGCTTACCTAGTAATTTACACGTAAGGTTATCGACTACTTGGCTATACTGTACTCTGGCAAGACAGGAGTAAGCAAGCAACATCATGCTCACGTGACAAATAAGGGTTCGACCATGCAAGTTTCTGAGCTCTGGCAATGAGCAGTACACAATCAGTGTCAAAGCCAGGCAAACACTTGATATACTATTTATCTGCGTTAAAAGAAAAATTAATAAGTTAAATTGAATAATTTAAATTTTTTGGACATTTTAACGTTTATTATTGCATCATAAATGTTTCATCATTATTTTAATATAATACCTTTATTAAATGTGTAATATTCGCATAAATATAAGAAATCATTTATAATTAATCCGAAGGGTAGTTAATTACTGAAATATTAATAGGGCATAACTAGCAATTGTTTATATAAAGTACGAAAAACTCTGTTTATTATAAACGTTAATAATAAAAATTTTGAGGTTATATAAAGTAACTAACAAAAAGTAAATAAATAACTAAATAATTAATCACACACACTATATTTATCAAAAGTAGTGTTAATGAATTGAATATTTAAACAAACTAAAAATCCGTTATAATAATAAACAAAAATCATAATCTTACCACAAAAGCCACACCAAAGTCTTTTATTTTTACTTCTCCAATGAAGCAGAGAACAGTGCTGACAATAACATCATTATGTGGACAATGCCGCCGATCGAACATCTCCATGCAGTAGTCGTTAGTGATAGATATCGAAGATTCTAACCAACCCTCAGGAGTCAAACGGTGTCGATCCCGGGGGTCGGAATTGTTCAGCACAAATCGTCCTTCCGGGCATACTGGTTGCGTCCCAAGACCCATTACATCTAACGAATGAATACTTTATTTAAAATTTTCTCGAAAGTAGAAGACAGTTGTTCATCACTAAATTGGATATATTAAGTTGCTCATTTTTAATTGGGATTTAGGAAGGTAAAAGTTCGAAAATTATAACTATTCCATACCTGCAATATTTAGTTTAATAATATTTAACTACGCCAAGCTAGTAAACAACACTGTAAACTTCTTGCTTAACTTGACTACAAATTTAAATATATTCCTAGAACTTAAGACACTAAATTGATCGAAACTTACTACTCCTGTCTGTATGCTAAACTGTCACAGGAAGAGAGAGGGAAGAATAAAAAAAATGAAAGAGCAAAATCTACAATTACAGAACACTTTAAAGACATAAAAACGATGTAAATATTAAAAACATTTTATTGAAAGTTTAACCTGGATCTTAAGGCACAATAAATGAAACCTGATTTTAGAACTATATCCTAGACTATAAGAACTGAGAATTAACCTACTCGTTAATACCAATTTGATTAGACTACATAATATGCTCAGTACTAATTATATATTATATATTAAGCGAGTTTTGACCGCAATAGATCTTAAATACTGCGAATAAAATAATTTCCTCCTTTGACTTCGCTTAATATACATACCACGTTTTAATGAATATTCAAAAGACTATTTTTATTGAAAAAATGCGTAAAACGAAACTGAACGTGTTGCTCAGTTAAGTACAAGCAAGTTTTAACCCTTTTCTCACCGTAGTTCGATCTGCCGAAGTGACACTTCAATGTTGCAGCAAAGTATACACATACTACATAATACCAGTTTAAAACGGCGCCGGTAACAAAAGGATCCAACGAATAGATTAAAAGATAACAGATATTAAAAGAATCAAAAGTGGAGTACCATATAAGTTATTTTTAAATTACATAGTTAAACTTTTACAATTCTAATAAATATAAAGTAATGTTATCATCTTATCAAATCTGTATTAAAAAAAAATAGCATAAAGGTAAATATTACATATAATCAAACAAAACGTACCTGTCAAACCAACGTAATCAATTTGTAATGGTTCCAAATAGTTTGAGGGGTTAAAATAATTCTTCTCGTCGCTATTTTTAGTGCATGTACTGACTAAACTACTACATCTTCTCACTTTAAAGTGATATCCTTCTGGACAGCATTTTCGTATGCAAAACGCACCAAAGGCAGCGCAATTTCGGGTACAAACCTTAGCTACTATCTCCGTACCACCATATCTTCGGTCAATACACCAATCTCCTTGCATCAGACGGCCCCTTTCAATTGTATTGATTTTTTTCCATACATTTAAAATACTTCCCTCTACTAAAAATACATAGTGTTTATCCGTTAATTCAACAGCATACTCCCCGGATTTACATTGTAGGCCAATATCTACTTCATATATATAGCCGTTTGGCAAATTTAAGTAATCAAGCAGATGCTCTTCGTCAAAACTATTATCAGTATTCCTACACAAATGATATTTCACATCAAAACTTTGCCCTTTTCGGCAGCATTTTCTTATATGACCTATTTGTAAATTAGATTCAGTTATATTTTCAGCCTCCTCACTTACACAAGCTAATTCTACGGTTTGGGGAATGTTTTGTGTTAACGTATCATTGACAACTTCAGCAATTAGTCTATCATAGCAGTTGTTAGGCGATCGTAACAACTTTGTTTTCGCCTCAATTAAATTCACAGTAATTTGAAAGTCTACACATAACTTTGGTAAACCATAATCAACCACGACATTCTGCACAACACCTGGTAGTAATGGAGAATAGGAAATGTTGTAATTTTCTTCTATACTCTGGCGATTCAAACACTCGAAATTCTCAAAACCATTTACAATTAACTTAAAGAGACTTTGATTACTAGGACAACATTTCCGAAAAACTATTGGTTCATTATCACTTAAAAATCTTACCGCAGTCACAGTTGCAAGAAAAGTACACAAATACACCAGAGTCCACATAGTTCATAAATGACGCACTATTTCCCACAGTATTATTTGTTGCAATTAAAACAGATGGTTATTGTCGATCACCACAGGGTATACATTCTTTATTTAGCAAGCGAAGTTCGGGACGTGCGGCGTAAGGCGTCGGCGGCGTTATAATGAAACCGTGTTTATAATCCGTACGCCTCTTTACAAGCTGGAGAGGCTGTTACGTCCTTGATAATTACTGTATTGCTTCCCTCACCTCCCCATTACACGCTAATTACATCTGTAAAGCTTCTGAAGACGTGAAAAATTCATAGATTTTTTTAAATATTCATTCTCTTATAAGTAATATTACATTTTCAGGCTATTTGTTATATCTTTACACAACACGACATACATACACAATCTTTAAACACATTGCTAATGGACAAGTTAACAAACAGCAGGCTATATCACTAATACGATATAACGACAACGCTAGCGATTCATCGCCAATCAAATACTGATAGCCGTGAAGTGATAGAATGATTACTGAGAATCCAAATGTAATATTTATTTATTTCTGGAAATGAATATAGTATCTTTAATATCTCTAATTGAAAAGAAACTTAATAACAAATATTCCTAGACATTTTGTAGTAATATATTACTATTTATATTCGCACATGCTGCAATTTAAAAATAGCAGTAATACAATAATAATTAATTAATAAACACAACAAAAATGATAATACAAGCGATGTGTTGCCTTAATTGTATAAATTATATTAATTATTATTGCTTGGACTTATTATAATTATAATAAGTCCAAGCAATAATATTAATACCAGGAAATAATATCATATCGGCATCGTGTTTCTATGCATGTACATCTTTTTTGACGAAATCAGATCTAAATTTCATATTTACCTCTTCTATCTACATACTCCAACATATTTCTCTTAGATCTATTTCTTCTGCATCTAGGCACTGTAACGCTCATTTCTGTCACCAATTTTTATAAAAGGAAGAGTATACGTTAATGTGTTTCGTTTTAAAAACCATTGTTTTCAATATCTACCATTGTTGTCTCGAAGACACCAGCAAAACATGACAAGTGGTGAAAAACTCAGGTTATCATATCACCCTTAGCGATAAATACAGCAAAAGCAATTCGCAGAATTATTATTGCAAGCCTATTCTTTTTATTTTTTTATTACAATATATGGTATTTAAACATTTACCTGTTAGTTTTTATGTGTTATAAAAACTAACAGGTAAATACTGATAATGAAAAAGTTTTTGAACTTCACAAACAATCATAAATAACCTACAAAATTATAATTGACATTATGTTATTTTATGTACCAGAAAAACATTTATTTAAGGTTAAAGCGATAGAATGACTTGCAGGCATCGAGAAACGAAAGGTGACTTCTTAACAAAAACGATAATAAAATGAAACATAATAAAATAAAATGAACGAAAACATGTTTAGTCACTTCCTATTGATGGTGATATTATTGTTAGTATATATTTTATTTATTAAAAGCTTTTATTCAGATATTTTAATATTTTACTTTATTATTGAACAAGAATAACCTATTTTTCAGTCGATATTTTATGCTCTACTACAAATGCTCTCTCCAGAAATATCCACACCTCTCCCTGAAGTCACCTCCCGACATGTCCTTTATATCATCTTCCTATCGTCTACTTTGTTTTGCTCCTTTTATTAATTTTTTTTTTGGGTAGCACTATATAATATTTTTCGTCCATTTTATAATATTTTCTCGTATCATAACAATATCGCCGTTTTCCGGCAGAAATACATATGACTCCCAAGTATTTTAGGCGAACGCGCTTCACCCTCTCCGACCATATCGTTACTTAACATGAGGTGAAATCGAGATAAAGTGTTAGCCGAAAACCGATACAAAAATCGCTATTAGTTTTTTTTGGATAATAAGTGGATATTTTTAACATTTAATGTTTTTCTCAATTTATCTAATCTAAATATTTCTAGTCTTCTAATATATTTCCCTCCCTGATGTTTTTACAAACCACTATCTGGTTTCATAAATTTTTAATTACTGCCCCTGTTTGGCATCGAAGTGTTAATAATTAATAAGGAAGTATACACATAATACGTTTAATTTTTAATAATACTTTTTTATCTCTTTTTCTTCACTCAGATATCGAAATGTTTTCGTAATAACTGCATTTATTTTCAATGTTTAAAGTAAAACTAAAGTGAGGTAGAAGCTTATATTACTCTATTTTATTAATATTTCAAACACACATGTAAGCATACAAACTCAACTCATATAATACACACATCTACACACAATTATATGAACTTTTTTTATTATTGTTATATATTCTGCTTTCATGTAATTATGACGTTGTTAAACTAAACATTAAACTTACAAATTGTAATGTGACTGCTGGCTATAGAACTTTTGATTCGTTGGTTATCCAACAAGCTAAATGTTTTGATTGAAATGTAATAAACTCAATTTTTAAAGGAATCACATAAAATAAAAAAAAAACAAAGTAATAATAATTTCCAACATATTTAATAAAATTATACATGTTACAGGTTAAATTACAGCTATATAATTTATAAACAAATATTTTTGATTTGAAATTAAAATTGGCACATGAATTACTTAACATTTAATAGGTCATCAGTATATAATTGCTAAAAATAAATAATTATATAAACTTAATCATTATTACATGCTCAAAAGCTTAAAATACATCAATCTTATATCATTTGTACATATGTTTACGATTCACAGAATGATTTTAAATAATGATATTTTGTCTAATGGCACCCACAAGTCTTAACAACCATGTTTTTGTATTTACGCAATATCACATTGGAATCGTCCGTATAATACAGCACAGATATAGTGGCTAGTTTTATCGGAGCACAAGATGGCTTTGGCACCTAAAAAAAGGATAACAAAAAGAGAATTTATTGTAAAAAATCACAATTTCACCATAGATTTCGGTGATGCCATCACTTGAGATACTATCATCGTCATATGTGTAAATCCAATTTTTTAAAATATATGTTAAAAAGAGACCATAAAATTTAACTGATGATAAATCATAGAGCAGATTTTTTTTATAAGGAGAATTGCACATGCTTTATCCTTATTGTCTTAATTTATTAAATCTAAAGTACTCTCCACAAACTAGTCTATAAAAATCCACATTTCACGAGTTCAACGAGATAAAAGAATGTAGTAAAAAATAAATGAGTTTAAAGCTTGCACATTACTAAACTACCAAACGTTAAGGTGATTGCTGGCATTTTTTGTTCGATCGAATAGCTCAAATTTTTGATGACACTTCCTCAAACGAGGAAATTATTTGATAGTTCAAACTGTAATATACAATAGTTAAAGGGACTACTATTGCTATAAAAACTTATTGTACCAACATATAAAATAGTATCTTACCTGAGTTGGATTTAACAAGTGGACTAAAGTTTGAACGATTGCGTGATTTGTAGCGTTTTTGTGTGCATTTAGTGGAAAGTTACATTCGCCACTGCAATAATAAGCGCTGTAGCCATCCGGTGCGATGATCCAATCCTAGAAGATAAAAAGGGACAAATATTTGTTGTTTCAAACTTGTAATTATAAAATTCAATGCAAGAAGCAAAAATCGAACATAAAGTTAAGATTTTTATAACATAAAAGTTAAATTTGTGTATGGGGATTAAGTTGTTTTAGTCAACAGTGTTGTTAAGTAATCAATGAACAATAAAAAAAATATACTGTTTTCATTGGCAGAAAATTGTAACCATAACAATGGGAAGGGAAGGTTCTATAAAATTCCAAAAAACTGCCTAAAATTGCTTATAACTCTAGTTACGGTGGAAGTATATATGTATTACTTAATTAATAAATTAAAAATGTATAGTGAGTTGGTTATAATAAACTGAGTATTGATAGAGCGAGTTCTTTCATTACAATAATCATCTACAAATACATCCGCATCGAATAGTCAAATTACCAACCCGTTTCCTTCATTAGTTTTAAAGTGATTGACGGATAAAAAATATTTCTATTTTAATGTGTAGACAAATTGTCAACATTTTACTCACTTGCCATTCCAAATCTTTAAAGCTGACGTATAATGTTTGGATTTCACAGCTTCTCGTTGTCCAATGGGACGTGTCTGGAATGTATTAACTTCTTATAAAGCTGGCAATATATGCAATGAACAATAAGGAGATTCTTAAGAAAAACAAATTCGAAAGAAGTCCGATAAATTTTCCACTAAATTTTCTTCTACTTATAATCGTTTAAGACGTAATCTTCACAAACTACTAAACTTATGGACTTATGACCTTTACCCTTCAATATTTAATTATTCGTTGATGACTCTATACCATATTTACCATAAACAATATGTATTCCAGTAATATTTGTTACATAAGTAAATAATACTTTTTACCCAAAAATCAAATAAAGAGCAAATAGAAAATGCAAAAATACAAAAATTCATCAGACGTTATAAACATGTGCAAAATCAACGTTTCCCTTTTTCTAACCTTAAGGGTTGGACATACTTTTTTTTAACTTTTACGATCAGGATAAATCGGATTAATCTGCAAGTCATACATCCAGTTTTTGTACATTCTTTTTTACGTAAATATGCAAGTTATAACAAAACATTAATATAGTTTTAGTGCTATATTTATGTTTCTTTTCCTAAATAATATACAAAAAAGTTACTACTATGAATTATGTATATATTAAACATAAAGAATGTTCATAAATTTTCTTATAACATTTGGTGAAAAATTTAATTACTGAAATACTATTAATCCAGATGCATAGACTGTAGTTGTAGCATAAGATCATCATCTTACCTGTTGAATTGGTTAAGGTAAAATATCTTGACATTGTTAAATGAGAAAGCGGGACTTATTATTATTAAATAGCATTACTAACCAGTCAGAGGATTCCTTAAATAATTATCGGAATAACCATGCGTACGCCAACGTCTGGCTTCCCGTTTACGTCTTGCACTGGCATCCCACCCACCAAGTTTAGGCCCGTTCTTAAAAAAAGCTACCAAAAATGGCTGTTTACCATCTGTGCCAGGCCCCCGAGTTTCTTCCAACCCTATTTCTTCTGGCTTAACATGACGTTCTGCAAATTATGTAATGGGATTTCTAAGTATTATAATTAATAATCATTATTCATATAAAAGAAACTCCATTTACCAATAATTACCAAATTAGAATAAACTATGGAAGTTTTCATACCGTCACTGATATATGTTACCTGGTTGTGCGTGGGGATGGATTGTAATAAAGAAACCATGGTTTTCGGTAGGTTCGGTGAGCCATGCTGACATAGCGGTAGTCACATTTAATTCCAGCCAACCTTCAGCGCCCGCACTTGTGTTCACCGCCGCCACGTACTCCATTTGTAGGCTACTGTAAAATATAATATATTTATTTTTTCAATATTCCATTTGGTTATACATTCGAACTGTAACTTAAAAATTAATCGTTATTAGACTTGTTTTTTACGCATTTTACCTTTTACTGACGTATATATATTATACCTCCTTCTTTAATGTTGTTTTTTACGGTGATTATCAAGTTGATGTATACAAGTGAAAAGTGTTACTACGAAGTTTAAATGGTAACCGTCTAAATTATTACAAACATTACAATTTATACTATTACTATCATTAAACATGAAATGAGCAATAGTTATTATATTCGAAAATAAAAGACCTGCAAGAAGTAGAATATTCTGGTTCGTAAAACTTGTTATCTCATGTCTTAAGACGAGGAGCGAAATATAGTATTTAAGTACGGCGTTATTTTTTTGGCTCCCCAAATTTATAGCCAATGTACATCACTTGCACATAAGGTATATGTGTTGCATATTTCATCATTTTATTTCGTTAGAAAAATTATTTACGGAGCTCTAATACAAATTATATTCACTTCAACTCCTGAATCAAATATCTAATATGTTTTTAGTATATAATACAGATACAGATATTTATATTAAAAAAAATATTTACCCAACATTATCCACGCTAAGAACTCTATGCGCGACAACTGTATACAAACTGGTCGGGTCATCCGTGTGAATCGGCGCTTGATGGACCCTCAACTCAGCCGTCAAAAGAGAAGAAGGGTCACTTGGTGCGCCAGATACTTCGAACCAAACGTGCCTGCCGTGCCCATGACGTAAAGCACCTAAGTGGTGTTCTATAAAGATATTAATGACTTAATTATTACTAAACGTTATTAGGTTTTGCACAAATTTTAAAAAGGACCACTCCATCTTAATATCTCAATATTTCTATGTTTAAAGAAAAGCTCTTTACTAAAATTATGCAAATTAATTGTGCAAGCAAAATCAATTTATTTAATCTCACTAGAATTTTCAGTCAACTATTAAATCAATTCAACAACAACAGATGTCCTTTGACATTATTGTCCGAAATGTAACCCAACACTTTATGCACGTGTCATTATAAAGTTATCACATAACAGATTGTAATGTTATGCGGCGGTAATTATTATATTTTTTAAATTGTGCGTATCAGTTTAATATGACGTCTTTTGCATGCTAATGTTATCCGCTTTAAACGATTAAAATCAACTTTCAGAAACTTGTTTAGTTAAAACTATTTTTGTTGTAATATTGTATAATTATTAAATAAATATCGGCACCAACCAACACAAAGCTCAATAGAACCATTTTTGTTTCTCTAATCTTCATACTTAACGTATAACTTTTAACTTAGTAGTTAGATTTGTTTTTGTTTGAAAGAGTAATATCTTGATGCAAGTCCTATAGAATAAAAAAAAATCTAATTCTATATAGGAAATGTAGATTATGAACTTGTTAATTGCTATTAAAAGTGAGATGATTATTTTTTCTTAGCAATAGGGTATCTCTAAATTCGAATCATAATAATAAAGAAAATATATTTTACACTTGCTAATCATTTATGTTCATATTATGTTTTTCAGTTTTTATTTGTTTTCGATTCGATTCTTAGACTAATTATTTAAATCATTATGCATAATGACTTCATAATACATTTTTCATTCGAACCAATTAAATCACCCTTTCCTGACTAAAAAAATTATAGTACATTGTCTGTCAGCGTGGATAACAAAGCAGGAAGGCAATCGACGCCATTCTCATCTCCAAGTTATGCGACCCAAACTACTTTTGATGTCTCATTCTACCTGAGCAGTTTCAGGTACAAAATACCAAAAGAAAACGATAGTCATTAGTAAATAAGTACAGTTTATGGAATATACGCTTTTTAACAAACATAAAAAATCAAGAACTTGCTTATTTCTTTCAACGCAATTATATGAAGTGTTAGACGCGTTTAAAAAATTCTTTGTTTCATATAACAACAGCTTAATACTTGACGATGATATTTGGAGAGCTATTTGAGTTTTTATATGTTGATTGATTTGAAATTATATCGTTATAAAAAAGGAAGACGAAACATTACACACACATGCACGCGTTACTTAGTGAAATCACGATAAACACACTATCAAGCAAAGTTATGGACCTTTATTATTATACTTTCACAGTGTAGTAATTTATATATATAATCAAGATGTAGATTACTTACATTTTTTAGTGATAAAAATTCAGATAGAAGTTTCACTAAAAGAATAACAAATCACTGTTATATATGAATAAATTCATAAAGCACTCGTTTTCTTTCAATAAATATACAACTAATGCACCAGATTTTCATTATCTAGGCTATGGTATATATGGTGACAAAAGCTTCATAATAGAGTAGTTATTCTGCAATATTTGAATATTATAATATTGGTCTGAATATTTTAATTTCAGTTTCAATCTAAATGATTAAGACTTATTTACAACCCGGTAGTTTTTAACCACTCAAAACTTGAAGAAATTTAAAGTTAACAATTTCACATAAAATTTTTACCTTACACAATTGCATGCAATGTAATTTATTTTTAATTATTTTAATCTAAAAAATAATTTAAAGGGCATGCGGACTTTATTCTGACTATCGATTTTGATAATGTTGGGGAAACATAAGTATACTAATTTTTACAATTCTGTTTTCAATCTAATTTCACAACTATGATTTTACAAAAGTTCTTGATTTTAAAGATTAAATTTTAATTGTATTATTATTATATTCATTCGTATTTATCAATAAAAATTAAATGGATTATGAATTTATATACGAACTACCGTCCTTTTAACACATGCAAATTTTCACCTGCAAACGATGTTCATGTAAGCGTATGTAGCGAGTAACTAATAAAACTTCAAAATAGAGTGGATTTTGCGGCGCAAAATACAAAATTCATAATTTAAGAAAACCATTTAATAATTTCATGTAATGGCAAAAATTATGTATATATATATATGTATATATA
>DWQX01001715.1:0-25872 GCA_018245475.1 Pharmacophagus antenor | reverse complement strand
TATATATATATATTTAATAGGCAATGTCTTGACCTAAATTTCCAATGTTGTTAAGTGATGATGACGCCGTAGATGAGGAATCGTGTTCGTCTATAAACTCTATGGCTTTCATATGTATGACTGTCAGAATACAGCAATGTTTTTATGACAACAGTTTAACATTGAAGACGGCAGTTGGTCAGGAAAACGATCCATATACCACTATTGATGTGGTCCTGGAATCGAAATAAAGACCATCGTCGAGAGAAACGGCTTAGCGACTTTTCCACGGAGACAGGTAATTAGAATAAACTATAAAGAAATATAGTAGTGAGTGAATGCTTAATGTGAAACCTACTGCAATGATTTTGTACTGGTGTTTCGTGTTACGAAAGTACAAATTTTGAAATCTTTATTAGTTTTCATTCCGAATAGTTAATTATATGTGTATACTCGTCAATGTATATGGCTTAAATATTATTTTTTTTTCAGAGACTTAAAGCTAATTAAGGGTTAGGTGGGCTATATAGGCACCCTAGTTCGTAATAAATTTCAAATAATTGACGGTAAACTGAATTTCATTTATTTTTGAGTTATTGATGCCTTAATTTTTGAGTTACTAATAACTTAACTTAAATGGGAGTTATGAGTTAACAACAGTTTACCTTGTATCTATTTTTTGATACCTTTTCTTATCCGTGATCGGGTTTAAAGTACGTAACGGAGTGGTTTTATTTTAGTTATTACTTTTTTAACATGTCCACATTGAAGTGGTTCCCAAAAAATAAAAAAGATTCTTTCCATCGATGAGATAATAAGAAAGATTAATCTCTTAACATTTTAATCAACACAAAATAAAATATTAAAAAAAAAAATTCACTATCTCTATTATGTCTATAATTTCATTACATAAGGACACTAATAAATATAAAACAGTTATATAAATGTTGCAAATGCATATTAATATGAAATATTACATTTGGCACAATGAAATAAAACTTACAACGTAACGGAAAAAAAACACAACTAAAAGAAATTACCGTACAAATGTTCTATGCAAAAAGTACCATACACTTTGACGGAATACAAGTATATGATAATTTAACCAACAATATAAGAAATTGCCAAAGCTCATGCATTATTTCATGTAACAAGCATGAATGTAGCCTTAGGTGCTGGGACATTACAAATATATATTTATATATTTCATACTTCCTAACAATTACTATATTACGCTCGCTTTAAAAGTTGAGTGTCCAGGTACGTTTTGAAGGTCAACATATATCGTCACTGATGTTTCTCAATAGATTAAATTTACACTTGAATGTCAAAATACTAAATATAGTTATGATTGAATTATTTAAAAAGAATCATGCGTTATTTATGTGTCATGAGTGATATCACGATGTTACTTAACATCAAATGAAGTCAACGTCAAGTATTAGTCCTATGTCAATAGACAAAATAATAGTTTGAGTTACAACAAAATTATATAATTAACCAAATGACGCACGAATTTGAATCTGTATTTTTGATTTAGTAAGTTTAAGGCTAAACCACTAGACTGTGAGGTAATAATTTAAAGAAAAAACAACTAAAACATCGTTTAAACCTCTTTCGAATAACTTATTAGGATAGCGGGTTTTGTAAAATAAATATTTATGTGTGAACACATGAAGGTTAGGAAATTTTAAAACTGTAATTAGTATTGGATTGTATAAGTAGGGTTGTGCAACAATGGCCTAATAAGTTAGAAATATGGCAGATAAAAAAATTGACGGTAGGAGCAGCAGCGTTTTCATCAGGAATGGGATAATTCGATTTCACATAATGTAAAGCGTGAAGGAGACCGTATTTTTTGGATCGAAGACCAAGTGGATCGGCAGATTTTAAGAAATGAAATGTTTTTAATTAAAATGTGCCATAAAAGCATTTGTCGATCATCTCTGACATTTGTGTTAACGAATAATGTTGAAAAAAAACTAATTTCTTGTAGGCGTTGTGTGGTCCGTTTAGGATAATTTTCGAGTCTCTAAAATGGCGGCATTAATTCGTTAAGGATTAATAAATCATTTCGGGTTACTCATTGTTCGTAATCTCTTTTCATTCCTTTACATTGTAACAATACGTACTATAATCATAAGTATTGCAACGTTTCAGAAGATATCTCAAAAGGTGGCAACTTTGTTTAGAAAAAATCTTTTAAAATTTATACAACCCTAAATGTAAATGTGTAATGAGAGACAACGCCTCTTCATTAATGGCCGCAAAACGTCTTAATTTTATTTTCACTGCGTCAAATATTTAACATTCAAACAACTTGACCTGAATTTCACAAATGCGTATTCGCAGTTATAATCTGTATACAAACCTTCATGCGCAATGTGATCAGATGCTTGTTATAAGTGGATAGTAGTAAAAAGATAAATGTAGAAAGATAGACAAGAAAAAGGATAAGGAAATTTTAATTTATATAAAAGTAGTGAATAAGAATAGAAGAGTAAAGACAGAAAAATTAATGTACGAGTATATTATATATAAGTAAAAATAAAATGCGGCGAGTTGAACTCGTTTAGCGTGATGTATGAAAGAACGAAATGGAGTGGTATAGTAATGGAAGCGAGAACTGGTATGAAAGATTAGATCTTCTGCCAAAACATGTCGAGAGGAACGAGGTTAAAAAAAGGTGTGGATAGTATCAGACTTAATCAACAACAAACGTGTTTACAAATTACTTGTCTCTATTACACAAGAAAATGAATTATTATCATGTAATTTTTCATAAACAGCAGGCGCGAAAAATTTACTAAATAGCTTATTTTTTATCTCGAAAAAGTAACTGTCCTGTCATTATATAATTATTTTTCATATACATTTTTTAAGACGAAGCATTCAATTCGATTCCGGGGTCACATGAGTCTGGGTGGCATTAGGATTTTTTCGATCCCGCCTGGCTAGCAACTGCCCTCAATGACAATTTGCCGCCATAACACCATGATGTATTCTGGACGAACGCGCTTCACCACCTACGGCTAAATTGTTTTACTCAACATCAGGTGAGATGGAGGTTAAGTGCTAGCCCATTGCCGATCAAGTAAAGACTTTCAAGACGGACCTGTTTTATATTAATTTAGTAAATTACCCAAAATGTCATTGCTCCATCAAATATGATCACGGAGATCTGTGCTTCCTGAAATTTAAAAATAATATATTATTTTATACTTTGTATGATATTATAAGAACCTAAAATAAAAATATTAAAACGATGTAATTGATATTGTTTCGTATTTGCATTGTAGTCACGCTCTGGTTATGTGGAAGGTGACGATGTAAACCAAAAACAATGCGCAATTATTGTCTATACAAATATTTAAGTTATTTTAAATAATATTATGGTAATAATTATGAGTAATTACACCTAATTCTTTTTTACACATAGATACGTTTCTAAAAATAGGTGTAAAAAGAGAATTAGGTGTGGATAATTTTTTAATTATTCTTGTTGATTATTTTTTTATTTTGTTCACCTAATTCTTTCTTTCGAGCTTACACATTTTAATTCCTTCAATATATTTTAAACATAAATTAAACTTTGAAAAACGAAAATATCATTTTTAAAAGTAATATGACAATCGTATTAAAACAAATTCGAATAAAAAATGTTGTGTCAAAAGATAATTATGTGATATTTTTTAATAGTATAATATTATTAAACGTAATAAAACTAGCTTAGGTTTTACCTTATACTATTTATAGTTTGACTTGAGCTATAAAGATATAAGAATAGAATATCCAATTTATATTACAGTTTATGACGATCATTGGCCATAGACATCAATCAAAGATATTTCTCATTGTTATAGGTGCTAGTTTCAATAACCCATAAGCGTTGAAGTTGTCATATGATTTACACTTAAATAGAGGAATGTGACTATTATTCGTAAATATGACATAAAAAATTAGTAATTGACTTGTTTCTGTAATAATTAAAAAAAATATATCTATTTGCATGACAATGGATGTTCATGTCTATTTCTCACAAAATAATATTTATAAATTAATTAATCTATTTTATTAAAAAAAAGTCTATGATACTCTATACGTAACAAACGAAAATATACATTATTGGCCCAATAAATGTTATAATTTGAAATCGACTAATTTGTATCACGTTTTAATTGTCACTCTAATATTTTAATTATAAATAGTTTAAAAAGGACTCCGAGTCTTAATGATCCGTCTAAATTCATACTGGTAATTCTTCTATTGTAAAATATAGTCATTGAACTTATTATGTTAAATAATGCACGTAACATGTACATTGACACAAAACAACGTTTTACTTGATACGTATTATGCGACCTCTACCTGCATTCGTGAATTGTTTGCTATAACATGAGGTCAAGTGGTAAACCACATAACTCCATTTACCGAGTAAGCCTTACCTCAAGAAAATATTTAGGCAATACACAGGGTCAAGGTTATAAAAACAATGAACGAGTTCTATTGAAAGAAAAAATCAACATATTTTTTATTGAAAAATTGTGTAAGATTGTATAGATATCGATGGAGAAAACTTTTTACCTATTATTATATTTTTTATGTATGCATGAAATGAATTTCATTATTTCAATTTGTACATCGCTAAACACAAATCAGAGACATTTCTCAACCATGTAAGGATTTTGGTATCTATTACTTTTTTTTCAGTTCCTATCCTAATTCGATGGTAATTTATTATCAGATTTATTAACAAATTCTCAAGTATGTAAGTACCCATTTTCATGGTTTTTTTCCACAATTTTTGAATCTCCATATTTAATCATAATAAGTAAAAAGTTTTTTTTTGATAAATAAAAGCTATTGATAAATATTTGCGACATCTGTTGATGCAAGACGGAACTGCGTAGTTTCTTTCTTGTGATGTATCTTCTTCTGTACATAGATGGCGTTCAAATTTAGTAGCCGTCAATTACACATCATCTTTTTGTAGTTAAATTGCTATTTACACACTCAATAATAAATATTATTGATACTTTAATATTTAATTTTTGATCCTTAAAATGAACGCTCTTATTATTGAAAGACTAAAAACTAATAAAATATGCAAAATTATTTTTTCACTGTAACTTTTGAGTATTTTGAATCTAAACAATTCAATACATGAGAAACGAAAACAAGTAAAGAAAAATAATGTTCTAATTATTTTATATCTTACAAGTTAGAAGACAATAGGCTGAATTTACTGCAAAGGATTTAAAAAAAATGTTTTGTAATAAATATATCCTAAATAATATAATGAAAAGCTATTTTGATACTAAATTTCACGGAAACCCAGTAGTTTTAGTCACGCAGCAAGATTCGGTAACAGATAATTTTTAAAATTGGTTCCAATGGTCTATCAATTACAGCAACCATTACAGGAGTTTATAATTAAATAAAAAAATCTCGTCATTTCTTATATTAATAGATAGCAAAGTTTTTATTTATACTAACAGCGCAAACTTCACCGACCCGTTTTATTTATTTACAATTCAATGCTGCAATACCAATGAACAATACATATATAAAAAAATATATAACGTATCACTAAAAATTATTACATAATACAGAACCATTGTTCATTCTTTTTGTGGAATAAAGTTATATATATTGTTTTAAATACATTAAAATATATTTAAACAAATCAAGAATCAATATTAAAGGTTACATTAAATAAAGTAAAACAAATTTAGTCATTTATTTAAAGACAGTTAAAACTTAGATACAGGCTGTGAACTAATATAATGACCACTTGTAAGATAACAAAAAATATTTATTTATTATACTGCATATAATTCTTTATTATAATATTATCAATTTTTTTATCAGTTATGGGCTAACACTTGGCCTCGATTTCACCTGATATTAAGTGACATTGAGGTTGTCAATTAAGGTATGGTAATTATCCATAATAAAAATTGATTCAATTATTGCAAATTATATTTAAATGCTATTAGTGAATTGCATATGTTTTAAACAAGTATTTTTAGCTAATAAACAGTGCCAACTATAAAATTAACTTATCAATTTTCTCTTTCTTTCAATTATTTTAGTATTAAGCTAATTTAAAATAGATATACTAATTATGAACCAATTACACTCATGTTGTTTTTATAAATATATGAATAGTAGTAATGGTTACTATCACTGCTTTGTAACTCATTATAAAATCGCGCTGTTTGTTATTTTGAACTTGATTTCCTATCAATTAACACATCATACATAAAATTCCATTCCAGAATTTCATACAACTTAGTAAGAATTTTTTATGAACGAAAATTTTACAACAAATATGGAAAATGATATCTCAAGATTATAAAATATTTATCATCACAATACTTCATTTAACTCTGAGCAATTTTTGAACAAGATGTTACTACTATTCCCAATTACATCAACTGCAACCCAAGCACTTAAATATACATCTACCTAATAAACCACATGATGAATTTTTTTTCCTTTTATAAATCAGTGGCCTTCGTAAGACTTTGTAACACCTATATTTGTTCAATTATAGTCTGCATTATTGCTTTTATATATAGTTTGCCAGGCTTTTCGGAGTGTATGGGTGTATACTTCCAATGATCAACTGCGGATTATCAACTACAAATGGATCTAGAAAGACTAGACATATCCTTTAAAGTGCTGCTATTTATGATCTTGTGACAATGGAATAGGTAACTTCCAAGGGTACAGAGAATTAATACTGACCCAAAGAGTCAGAGAAGTAAATGTAAAAGGTGTATGGAAAAATTTAAATATTCTATATTACTTAACAAGCTAGCACACACAACACTATGGTCAATGTTTCACATTTGTTAATGATTATTCTACAACCTCGACACCACTAGAACTTTCATCAGTGCTTTCTGCTTCACTAGATTCTTCACTGGATTCATCTGAGCGATTACCTCGTGCAGCTTTCCGCGCCATCAATTCTTTATATTCCCTAACAGTTATTTTTCTAGGCATAATTTCCCGTAAAAAATCTAACGTGTCATCCTGTTGTACCACCTCTGCGATGTGTTTGTACTCTAATATGTTTCCTTTCGTACTTTTGTGGGCTCTTTTAGCTAAATCTGTAACGAAAATTTCCTGCAAAGGTAAACAAAATTGTTGTACTATTGAAAAGGTTTCAAGATATGGTGATGAAAGGGTTCATATTTAAAACCAGATTTTTTTTGTTTCCAAACTATTTCGCGGAAAATCGTTACAATACTTACAGTAACTTTTGTGACCAAATATAAAGGTTCTGGTCCAACAGCATCTACTTCTGGAGAGCTCTTCATTATTGTCTTGACCCTAGATAGAGGCAAATGAAGATGTGTTTCCGCTTTTGGAATAGACATTTTTATTATAGCTGCTGCAACGTAAAGAGCAAAATTCAAACTACAATCAGAACCAAACAAAACTGTGACATTGACAGTTCAAAATCGTACCTCCTGTTTGAAAAGTAGTAAAATAAAGTTTTAATACTCCTGTATTATAGATTTAATACTATTAATTAATATTTTTAAATCAATGATAAAATAAGATGAAATTCAATATACATATTATTTTTGCTTATAATACTATAACTTTATTGTCTATACGATTCGTCCTACAAATGCGATATTATTTCTTATCTACTTTTTAGTATTGATTTTACATATGAATAGTAGTACATCGATTATAAAATGTATTACCTAGCTTGAAAATGTTTTCATCATAAAAATACATTATATTAGGATATTAGAACGTCGATGTAAATAACAAGATGGCGCTAAACTGTACTCGTTATCCATGGTGACTAATTATTATCATCATAGTATTATATACTTACATAGGATTTTACTGGTAATACGACTCTTTCCAGAAATCGTTTTTATTAGTATTACAGTTGCATCTATTACTAATTTCAAAGCTGTAGTGTGCAGACTTTCTGTGTTTTCGTTTAAAAGGCGCTATATAGGTAATAATACGGTAACATGACTTATCTTGTATCAAGGTAGTGAATACATAACGTTGCGGCATAAGTATCCTAACAAATTAGAATTTACTATCATGTAAAGGACAGGTTATATGTGAAATGTTTAATCAGCAAGGATAGTCTGTATAATTTATAATTACGGTTCACCTGAAATTCGTTAAAACCGAATTATCTATCGAATTTACATAACATGACGCTAATATTTTAATTTACTTGTTTTAGAATTGTTTTCGTAGAAAATTACAATTAAATTTCGCCGACATGAATTTTACACAAAAGTAATTCTAAATAAGTGTGAAGGGGATAATAAATGAAACAAATTGTGGTCTTAACGCTAGCTGTCTTTATTTTCCATTTCCTTATAGAAAATACTTTTCCGAATAAACAGTATAGTGGGTTGGGCGCGGCCGAAGCCCGCGGACCCGCTGACTAGTGCCGCCCACTCACACCGCTCGATATCCAATACGATAAACGATAAATAATACAAAAAAAATACTGATAGCGCGAGATCGAAAGCTTCTTACAAGGTCTTCTCGATTTTGATCAGTTCAGCGATGCCGTCGTACATTTCCTTGACGGCCTCGTACTCTGTGAGGCCCATGCGCCTCTTGTTAGAGATGTCGTAGACGCCGCCCTCCGCTTCGGTGTGCTCACCACGTGTGCCGCGCACCTGCAAGTGATACTTGCTGGCCACCTCCTCCAGCTTGTCCTTGTCAGCGGCCAGCTTGGGCAGCTTGATGTGCACGGACGCGCGGACCGTGGTGCCCAGGTTAGTCGGGCAGAAAGTCAGGAAGCCGAGACGCTCATTATGCGAGAAGGGGATCCTCTTCTCGATGTCGTTCACGGCAGTCACCAGCCTCTTGTACACCTGCTTCAGGTCACCGCCCATCTGCATGGAGATGATGCGGAGGTGGTCCTCCTCGTTGCACCACACGAGGAAAGTCTTGTTCTCGTTGTGGTAGATGCCGCGGCCAGTGGGCCAGAAGCGGCAAGCATTCGCCGCCTGAAGGAAACGGTCGCCCTCCTTGAAGAGGAAGTGGTCGTCGATGAGCTGTTGCTGGGTCTCCTTAGACATGCCAGTGAGGGGGTAGAAAGTACCCTTAAGCTCGCCGTCAAGGCCGGACAAGGTCGAAGAGACTTTGTCTTCCATCTCCTTGTACTGGGATTCGGTCAAGCAGGGGTTGAAGGGGTAGCCTTCCATGGAGCGGCCGCATCGCACGCGGGTGGAGACGATGAACTCGCTGGCGGGGTCCAGGTTGCCGAGAGTCTCTACATCGCCCCAGTTCTTGGGCGGGTGCTTGTCAGTCTTCTTGAAGCCGTTGTGGTAGTCTTCGATGATGGGGTCAAACAGGTCGGCGAACACTGTGTACGCCTCGGCATCAGGGGCGTAGATTCCAACACCCGAGTCCAAGTTCTCAATACCTGCGAACCATTATACATATGTACTTCGTGCGTTACTTTTCGACAGGCAGTGTAATGCAATACGAGATGTCGCATATTTTGCTTACGGCTTATTGAAACAATGAACAATAGACACCTATCAGTTTACTGTAAATAACATTGCATCACAGTTTTCAATGTTATCTATAAAGTTATATCGTGTAACCAATAAATTACCTTAGTAATAGCGGCTTATTGTACATTTCCAACGAAAGAGGAATATCGTTACGTAATAACTAAGTGAAATTGAGGTAATATTTTACAGCTTCATCATAAAAAGTTGATTTAATTTTTTTTTTTTTCATCTTAAATTTTTC
Source organism: Pharmacophagus antenor (assembly GCA_018245475.1). Taxonomy (NCBI): domain Eukaryota; kingdom Metazoa; phylum Arthropoda; class Insecta; order Lepidoptera; family Papilionidae; genus Pharmacophagus; species Pharmacophagus antenor. The sequence goes on along the minus strand of DWQX01001715.1, from coordinate 16,125 downwards.
ATTATAAACGATTTGTTAAACAATCACGATTGAAACAGAAATAATTCTTATTTAAAAATAGTATGACATAATTATTATAAAGATACGGCAACACGCTTACCCGATTGGATACAATCCAAAAGAGTCGAGCCGAAAGAGGTCTTCTTGCTCTTAAGAGCTTCGAAGACTTCCTTCGAAAGGTACTTCTTCAGAAGAGATTTGGAGTCAGAAGCCTGAAGCTTGCTGAAACCAGCTTCCAATTTTTCGATGGTTGCGGCGTCCACCATTGCTGCGGCTTTACTGCAAAAGAAATTATTAGGTTAAATAATTTTCCATTTTTATTTATTCGTTAAGAGGAAATGAATGCTTCTAACGCCTTTAAAGCTGCACACGTTGCTCGAGTACACATATTTTTATTTATACTTATATTTAAACTAATAAACCAGAAATTATCAACTTCTAAAATTCTGACGTCGAATGTCAAATAAAATTGCGCGATAGATTTTCAATTTTTATTTAAAAAAAAATATTGTCTCAGGAAATGACTCATCGGGAACAAAAATTCACATTTTATTAGAAAAAAATAAATGCAATAATATATTAATAATAATATTTTAAGTACTTTAAAAAACAGTGTATTATGGAAAATATCTAAAAAATTACAAGAATATATATTTTAGTTGGAAATTACAAACCGCCTGATGAGGTAATACGCAAGTACAGCACCACCGCAAACTACAATAGGAATTGTGACTTTTAATTTGTAATTCATGCCGATGGATTATAAGAATTGCAACTGGAGGATCTGAGAGAGGGTCTAATAACTACGGGTGGAAAGGTCGTCTTGACCGTCGGACGACTAGCACGGATTTGTTTAAAACACACCCTTCAGCGCTCAGTTTCAGTGCAATTACGTAATTTCGGTAGAGGTCGCTTGGCCGACGCGCAAGTCGAGCGGGTGTCTCACTCACTGCGCACCGGTGTCCCTCCGTATCGCGCAGCCATGCCTCCCACTCGACGCGGACTAATGTTTAATCGCAAGTTTCTTATTACTGATTCGCATTCAATTCTTTAATAAGTACACAATAATAAGCGCATCGTATTACCCCGATCGACGTTCCACGTATTGTATGAACACCATAATGTCACTTGCACTCAATGAATTAACACAAACTAGTAAATTTGTTCGAATTTATAAATTATTAATTTCTGTAAAAGAAAATATATAAAACTTAACTCTTGCTATTTTTATATTTGTTCTATAATAATTTTATACGGGCACCCGCTGACAAATAACCTACAAATTTTGATAGCAAAAAATATTTTTACAGGTTATTTCCACTTATATATATTATAAAATAGATATATTGGAATTATGCAACGCAGTCTATAATGAATTTTATTATAATTCTAATAATTGGTATACCTTCTTTGTTTTGAAAAAAGTAAAAGGAACATTAGCGCGATTAATTAGAGCATCTGGAAATGGATTATATTAATTTTGCCCGTACCACTGAACGTTTTTTAGGTTATCATATGGCGATCATGATATATGGATATAACGATATGAATTAATGACATTTCTAGCGGGGAGTAATCCTGAGTGAAAAGCTTAAGTAATATAAATAGACAGATCTCGACACGGGAGATGAACACCGGCTGGGATATACGCACCCGTCGGCCTCGCCGGCCGGCTTGTTATCCTTGTTTTCTTTCGTTGCACAGCCACCCATTTTCACAATTGTACGTTACAAATATCTAACCGCTAAACATGCACTAAATCGCAAAAAAACTACAGCAAATAAATAAAATGAACGGAGGATACTAAATGCAATGATGGAATGATATTTGTCCAAATGTATGTAGCCGTGGCGGAGTGGCAAGGAGTGGCAAGGGCGAGGGGTGGCCCGATCGATGCGCGGTACGCGGCACGCAGCACGCACGCGATCCGCGCTTCCCGCCCTTCGGGATTCGCTTCAAAACTTTTCGGAGGGAAACCTTACCCCCGACCGGCGCCACCGTTTACCTTCACAAACCTACTCTGAATGCAGCACCAAGTTTCTCGAAGCGCGATATCGTATCTTAAAAAAGCACTCGAAGTAATCTTAACACTCGAAAATGTTTAAGTAGATAGTCGTCACGGAACGCTTTAGAGGAACCGGCATGACGGTAACGGTGGCCGATAGTTGAGTTGCCTGGACGAAGTGTACTAATAATTATTAGTCGCCACCGCTTACCTTGCACTAGAACAACCGTCGAAGTCGACTGCGAGGTGTAGAATGGTCGGAGCGGGAGCGCGCGGAACGTTAAGCCCGAAATCCCCCCGCGCCCGCACCGCGGCCCTTACTAACCTTGGCTTTGCTGATGCTTCGCGTCTGGCTAGCCACTGCAGATCTACGATTTCGTCGCGCTGACCGGCGACATTAATTTCTAATACCAATGATCGTCCATTGCATAGACGATAAGCTCTATTTAACTTTGACAATCCCCTCACAGATAAAACTGTATAATTTTTAGTTTTGAATTATAAAACATGAAAATATTAACATTCTAGATAAATCTAAAATGTTATTTATATTTAATATTATTTCTTGGTTTAGTTTTCAATAAAAGAAAATAACGAAATGTTAGAAGTGGAGAGCACATTTATTACCATGCGTATGAATTATGTAATTATATTTTAAATGTTTGCTTTCAAATTTATGTAATTTTTAGCTTTTGAATATATGGTGTTAAAAGTGGATACGCGATCGTCATAATAGTTTTATAGAAATTCCTTTACCTTGCCTGGATCTGATCCAAAACTATCCAAACATACATTACGAGACGTACCAATGTCAAGTTCGTCTTTTTACTTTCGTTGCGTAATTTTTTTTGATACGGCTTAAAACATATTTACATAAATGATAAAAAAAATATTGATCTCTCTATCGATAATTCGTTTTCATTTTCTTATCAATATCAAAAGTGATATTTATTAAAATACATGAATTGTGTTTGGGTACACTGTACATTTTTGTGCCAGTACATCAATGCATTACCCAGATGACATATCTCTTATCATTATTGAAAGAATGTAAGAATAGTGTTTTTTTTTTATAATGTAGAATATATTTATAGATAGTTTAGTTAGTTTTTAAAGAGAATCGATGTTGGTAATTTTTCACTCTTACCCTCCATTTAAGATGGTCATTTGTTTTGTTTTGTTAAACATTGATTTTAACAGTTAATCATGCAAAGCACCATGGGAGCAATATTGAAAGAAACAGCTGATATTTTTACGTGTTTCGTGTCCTTGGGAGTGACGTAATCGCTGTATATCCTCGTAACCTTGACCCTGTGGATTGAAAGCGGGCGGTTTGTTCGTGTTAGGACGCTCACAGCGAGGAAGCCATAAAATTACCCTAGTCAATGTTCCCTCACGCTCTCCGCGCAATCACTGAAGTCATGAGTTATAGTTTTGATATGATAAATTGCCGCTAAATTTTGTTAATTTTTTTACAGTATGTGTACATCAACGAATAAATATTTTTTCTCTTTAGTTATACTTAATCAAAGCTATTAAAATATAATTTTCACTGTCTCTTTAAGGAAATTGGTTGTTTTTATTTTAAATACAGTAAAAGAGATTATTAGCTCGATTCCATTTTTACTTTAAAGTGGTTCTTTCTTCCGTGGTTATTTTAAAGTATAAATTTGAATATACATAGTTAGACGTGCGGCTGAAATATTATTGTTGTAGTTGGCAGAAACATTATGTTGAATTTTCATTCAGCGGCTACGTTATGAAAAGCGTATGAAAAAATAACAGACTAGCCTTGACGACTACCGATGCGGGTAATTGGCTCACGTTATGCTGCGGCTAGTTCTACCATTTTATGTTATACGGTATAACGTTTGTCATATTATGACCACATTCTTTCTCCTACTTTAATATCATATCTTCAAAGTTTCAATATTTATGTATTATATTTAATATATTTTGTATATTTTATATTTAGTATATTTTATATACAAAGTATAATGAGTTTTGAACAGGTTTATGAGGGTCCTTACCGATTTTTTATTATTTGTTTATAATTTTCTAGGAATAAAAACGCTCAGTTAGGATTTTTGTCGACATACATAAAATGTAACTCCAGAAACACCGTTATTCAATATTTTTGAAAATTCTAACTGTTATGAGTACAGAGGCGAAAACAAACGTTTGAATGTCAGTCTGTGTGTATGTTGTTACAACAAAAATTACTCAACAATTTTTATGAAATTTGTTTTAATAATAGCTGAATATATTGACCGGAATGTCAAAATATTTTATATACTTTTAACAGCAACAAAATTTTTCATACGGCTGGCATAATAAGCTCAAATAATTTATTACATTTTAGGCAAATTACTATACCTCAATGAATTTAATCATCTTTGTTATTTTATTACTTCTCTGAGGAAAGTGAAATAGGATACGAAAATTTTACAAGAAAAAGGCGTACTGTCACGCGAAGTCGCGTGCACCAGCTGGGCTTCAACGAAACAAAATTACCTGGCAATAAAATTTTCAGTATCAAAATATTTTCAGAATAATGATACGTATATATAACACAGTGCGTGTTACCAGATCTAATTGACGTTTCAGTGTTAAAAAAAAATGAAACTAACCGTAGGAAGTTTCTGGAAGGCCTTGGCAATGACACGAAGCGGTGGCCTCGGCGATTGCTCAACAGCTTTTAAAAATAAAACGGTATTTGCATTTTGCGGACATTATCCGCGTTTAGGTTTTCTAAAGAAAGGTAACTTTTTCTATAAAATTATTGCATAAATGTTATAAGAAATAATGCAATGCATATTAAAATTATATGAATCTATTTTATGATACAAAAATTATCGTTCCTTATAAATATTTTAAGTCACGTGTACTCAAATTTATAATATACTCCATTTTCATGTATTAGCGGAGGTTGCCATATAAGGATTTAACTATTGGCTAAAAAGTTCATATAGTTTTTGTTGAATTCTTTATTTATATATTTACTGTACCTATCACTAAAATTTGAATAAATTGTTCGCTCTTGTATATGATATTACTGAACACTATAAAATAATTAAAAAATCTAAATTTCTAAGGGTCGTAACTACTGCAGTGTATTTTATTATGCAGTTAATTTATGTCACAAAAAATTGGAATATTTCGAATTTCGCAAATAGATAGCAGTCAATTTCTATTTCTTATTATTAGATTTAGTACAATATCACATACAAGATCTATATATTATTATATTTTATAACTTTATCATGTTATCGAACCCATGACTGATGCGATATTGACAGAAAAGAATGAACTTCTGTCTCCGGATAAAGTAAAAAACTTCTTTATATGTTATATTTATCGGTTGGGATGAAATATGGACGTATTAAAAATATAGAAACAAATAAAAATATTAGTTTCTTATTTAAATTATATAACTTTTCATTACCAAAAAGTATAGCTGTCGATAAATAGAAATTATAGTTTCAACAAAATATATGAATACGTATAAATCCAATTATTTCTGTTCTCTCGTCTTAAGGTTTGGAAATTTTATAAGACAAAGTTTTAGATAGTCATTCCGTTACAAAAAGTATTTTCAAAATTCTACCACTCAATAATGTGTAAACATAAAAAAAGAAACCAAAATGTTCCAAATTGAGAATCAGAAGGACTTTCCGTCTATTAAAAAGGAACAGAATGAGTTTTTTACTAAATTCAAAACGTATTATTAAATTTATTACGTAACAAACAAGGAATTGAAACTTAAGACTCGATAGATACAGGTACGAAATTTATCTATTGACGAAATACGATAAGTATTTCAAAATCTCTTATCGCTTAAGTGCGTAGGTATATCATAAGATTTGGACTTACTTGTAACTGTCAAATGTTACCAGCGAGAAAACTAGGTAAACGAGAAGCAGAATGGAATAAAACCGAATCCAAGCGCGGGAGAGTAGTCTGTATGGTAACATTTTGGAAGTATCTCGAAACTTACGTACGTGTCGATAATGATGATATCACTCACATTATGTTTCGATAGAATTAGATATGGCTGCGATAAGGTATTTTGTACATTGTTAACGATAATTCCGTGTACGTGTCGCATTTACATAGAAATTAAATTTACTATTTCATCATTAAGAACGAAAGAAAGTTATTAAGTAGGGCATCATGTTTAAACGCAAAATCTGTTCATTATATAGGATTTGTACAATCACTTTTGATTGTCAATCATTTACTATGGTCAGTTTGTTATGGGTCCTCTTTAGAGAACTGTCAAAAACTCATGAAGTTTAGCTTTTGTTTTTTAAGATCGTAATTACAAATGGAGAAATGCATAGTCCACAATGTAATAATAGCAATTAAATTTGAAAAGTTATCTTTTAAATCGATAATATGGCTTTTAACTTAAAATAGTTTAAAAAAACGTTTTCTTACATGTTGAGAATACAATTAGGAAGTAATCATTTGATAATATATACACTAAAATCACTTATTTATTGAACATAGTATAGCATTATCGTTTGATAATTTTTCTGTAACTCAATACTCAAACAATAACTAATTTAATGTTGGATATTTTGTACCTACAAACATATACAAACCTTTTTATCCAAAATAAGTTTTCATTTGACTTAAATTTTATATTATGTTAACTGACAATGACGCTGTATATGGTGAGACTATAGTCCGATACGCACCGTGTTCCATATGTTTGTGCCAATACAGTAGTGCTGTTATGGCGGGAGATTTACATTGAACGTGTTAGTCATCCAAGTGGGTTCGAGAAATATTGCAACCATCAAAATTCCACTATTTCTGCAGCTTCAAAAATCTGACACCACAATGTTACAAGGCGAACGGATAGGCAATTGAAATATACACATCGCCAGTTACTAAGATTAGAGCGGGCCCTAGGCAACATTGTAGATGCGAGCCTATTTTTCAGACAAGAAATATAATAAAAAGCTAATTTTCGGGTCTCAAAAATTACGGGCGTGACTAGGTTGCCTAGGCCATCGGCCCTGTAGTATCGAGGTATTGAGAATAGGACTAAGATAAGCCGTGCCTGTCGTAGAAGGCGACTGAAAGGGTACACGGTTGTTGTGGTTCTGGGAGCGGAGGCCCCAATGCCAGCTTAGTGAGCCTGCGTTGGACGGCAAACACGAATTGGTCTCGTATTTGCCGTAGCACAGCGAGGAAGAAAGAGAAGGGTACGCCCTTCCTTGAGACGTGCTTACGATCAGGGCAGACGGGCGCCGGCGCGTTCCGTGGGTCCTGGGGCCTCTCATTACGTACTGAGTTTCACCAACGAAGGGATTTCAGTGGTTATCTGTAGATTTCCCTTCGGACAACAAAAAAAAAGTTGCTTAGGCCATAATCCGCCTCTGCACATCGCAAATTGTTTCAAATACTAGGTGTTGTGGTTTTCTTCAAAGACTCAAAATGAAATGTTTATTGGGAAAAATAATTTGGAAATAAAAAGATAAGACAGATTTGATAGCTATAGGGAGAATTGATATCGTAAACATGTGTTGTTCTCCTTATGTAAGTTCGATAAGCAATACCTAGATTAGATTATAGGCGGCGCGGCGTCCATCTTGAAATATTAAACTGTGAATTTAATATTCCGTTTAGTACAATTGATTTCGTCGGATTTCTAATAACAGAGAGAATTGGCACTCTCTACACATCGCTATCTTATTTTTTTTTGTCGCATTGCATGAGAAATTCAAGATTGTGATAACTTACATGATATTGAATAAAATAATCTAAGAATTTAATGGTTGGTAATTAAATGATTCACTTTAAAGACTTTCAATATTTTTAGGTAATCTATTTTGGATTCGAATCTATTAAATTTATAGGGCAACGACATACTGTCAAATTACTTTTGTCGTTAACGAATCACGAAATAAAGTATATGTACGCTATACTCGTTAATCGTTTGACGAAGAAGATATTTATGTATTGACAACGGGTTAACTTTTTTCGTGAATTGATGAGGTTGTTTTTTTTTTTTTTTAATTTTTTTGAATGAGTTTTCCACGGTGTATCACGTCATTCGTCACTAGACGATGAGTGTACTAAAAGCCCGAACTATGATTTTAATATCAATTTAACATAAGGTTTCATGGTTTTCTTTTCATTGCTTTAACTTGATAACACTCATAAATCCTTAAATGTCTTATTTTAGAAAAAAAAACTTTGATCATAGTTGCCATATGGGATGAAAAATCTGAAAATTACGATAGATGTATTTGCAATTAATTTTTTAATGAAACCTGCTGCGTCAAAATGACGCGTCACGAAAAGCTGGTGTTAATATCGTTATATTTCTAATTTGATGCAATAAATAACGTATTGGTCATTTTGACCGCTCAAAAACTTTCGTATTACATCAATCTGTTCATCTGGAATGGGAGCATCATAACACCTCAATTACATGTAATGTTAAGTATCAATTAGGTCGTAAATGGAAGCGTAATCGCCGAAATATTTTAAACGTTTAGATTTAATTTATCTGAGTTCAAAAGTGAATGGCCATCGGATTTTTTTCTAAGCCGCGTAGCTCGCTACCACACTCAAATTGCTGCTGCTGCTGGATGCGCCGAAGTTTGGGCTGTTAGTCTTTTCGACGACTATTACAGCTTCATCGAAACTGACCCACGGATCCGGTGATCCGTTAGCTCTTCACACTCAAATTGTCACCTGCGTCCATAATACCATTGCTGTGTTCTGGCAATCATACTATTAAAGCCAAAGTATTCCGAGTTGTACTTCACCACCTACGTAATTATTATCGCTCAACGAAACTAATACTTATGTTAACCATCCGTTCTCGATTGAACCAAACACATTCGTCACAAGGGTAGTATTTAGATCAGTGGTTTAAGGCCATTTATTTTTCTCGTAGACCGCTCTGTAAGTTTTATCGTTTTCCGTAGACCCAGTGTTGCTACATTTCTATTGTATTACCAAAACTCGTAAAAAATGTCACGATCGATTCCCAACCTCAAGGTCAAAATGAATGAAAAAAAAACATTTTTTGTGTATTATGTATGTATGTAATTGTTGAAATCACAGTAAATTAACAATAATCGGCTGTAAGCTTGTGAACCCTCGATATTTTTTCCACGTTATCGTGGACCAAAATCTGATCACGCTTGGACCGTAGACCGTCCACCTGGATAACTTCGGGAACCACTGGTTTACACGTAGATGCTTCCTCACAGTTGCAGCAAATGTGGCAATTGTGTACAGACAGCTTGCCGGCTATCGCTGTCCCGCTTCCACGGGGTCAACAGATCTAATTGTCGACTCATACGGGACGAGATGATGCAATGTGGGATTATATCAATTGTTAAATATTAACAGACGTAAACAGAATGGAGGCATTTGTCGTGCACTCTTTATTGGAAGGTTAAGATGTTTCTTTCATATTCTTACGTCATTTTTAAATGTATTTTTTTTACTTATTCATGAATGAATAAGTAAAAAAAATGAGTATTGTGATAGTTTAAATATACCTATTTATTGCTACGTTGTACCTATAATTAATTCGTTTTAACAATATGTCCGAGAAACTTTACATCAAGCTATCTGTACTTGAAACTAAATACCGTCATGATTCTATTGCACTTAGGATCCGGGATATGAGATTATATTTCTGACCTCCGTGTTAAAAGACCAAGCGGTAGAACAGTTCCCGAGTATTTTTGAATTGAAAACGCTCACGAGCTGTATAATAATAATAATAAAAATAAAAATAGATTTTTATTCAACTCAGCAAGCACAATTCAATAAACACAATAAACAAAATCAAGAAAAAATGTAAAATATATCACAGAGAAATGAATGAAACAAACAATGAAACCCAATAATAATATTTTTATTGTGTTCCAATATATGGCGAAACGTTTAAAAAATATTATTATTCCTATTGATTATACGAGTATTTAAAGGGGTTAGAATAAAAGGTGTTCGTAACATTTTCGTTTATTTCGAATAGTGAAAAAAGGCTGTCCGGTGCGAACCGGTTCGCGGCTGCTCGCGGGCGGCGCGCGCGGGCGTGCGCACACGGGGCGAGGCAATTTGTCGGTACATGAGCGATTTCCGGCTGCGGTGAGCGGCCCGAGCGTTGCGCCGCTACGTACTTCCTGTCTGAAACACAGATATTAATACTTAAGTTTACAGACATTCATTCATGGGTTTGTTTTTTCGGAGGCTGCGGTGTAATTTGCTGAATAATTCTGTTCCTCTATTTTAATGTTTGACAAAAAACATATAAAGCAACGTTGCCACAAACAATAAAAATAAAAAGTCGAACGCATGTCAGTATATAAAACTTTAGATCCTTGTTCCTTTAAATGAACGGGTCCCGTAAATTTAGAATCGGCAAAAAATTTTGGAAACACTGTCCTCGTCACAATAATCTGTTTCATCGGTGGACAAGTAATGGAAAGTAAAAAAAAAAAAACAAGTAAAGAAATACTAAAATATATTAACTGTAAACGAAAAACTTAACGTCCACACACGTGGCCAAGGGCATGAAGAGGTTAATGTCATAACCAGCGACTCATGTTAGAGGAAGTTGTATCACTTAATATCAGGTGTGCTAACTGAATAACAGAATCATATACATTATTCTCGATTGTTCTATACATCACAAAGATATCGGTAGTTTCCTATAATTCACCAACTGTACAGGTGATTTGCTTAAAAAAAAAAAGAGGAGATGGTCAGTTTGGCTGCTGCTGCTGGATTCGGTGAAGTTAGCGCTGTTAGTCTTTTCGACGACTATTATAGCTTCATCGAAACTGGCCCGCGGATCCGGTGATCCGTGAGCTCTCATGGTCTGTTTGGTATAAACCGTTTTCCATTGCAGAAAATAGCTTAACTATCGAATTGTAGTTTTTTGTCAGGTCCAACTGTCGTTAGCGTGACAGTTTGTGTAATTGTAAACGTTTTAATATGGAACAGAACTTAAGCACTAGGAAACCTAACAGCTCCCAGTAATCCCTCCGTGGCGTTTCGCAGCCGATCGTCTGGCGGAAATCCTAGTACGGCAGCGCTAACGTCTGGCGAACGCATTAAGCAGCTTACGACTCATGCGGCTTCGTGGGGCTTTGCTACTAAAGATTATTTCTTATTCGTCTGAGATAATTTAAATCCAATACAACGTCGGCAAGATGTGACGCTTTATATCTTTTTTTTTCCATCTAATTGATTTATCGAAGCGACGAATTGCGGAACTCTGTGACTCGATGAAAACAACAAAAGAATTTTCGCTTCTTTCCATAGCAAATATTAGGAGTTAATTGATCTTAGTACGTTTCGCCACTAAATGTGGCATCTTCAGAAGATGATCAGCGTTCGACGGCTGGACGTCGAACTGTAATGCTGAGAAGAAGCGGAACGTTAAAAGAAGAGGATATAAGCAAAATAATTATTTGTTTTTTTTTTTTTATGTATTAAACGCGTTTATTAAATCCACAAAATAAATGTTTAAAGTGTGAAATTAAGAGGATTTAACCGTTTGCGATGGAAAAGAAATTCACGATTGCGTGTGCCAGAACTGTCGAACGCAAATCGTCTGGGAGCGCGGTTAGCCGGGGTTCGTTGGGTCCCGGAAGAGAATATATCTTCTGTGAGAGCTATATGTATTCTAGTCGAACACGTTTCACCTTCTACGGTCATTGTCACTAAACATCAGGTGATATCGAGGCCATGTGTAAGCCCCTATTACCGATAAAAAACAATATAAAGACGCATGAACGGATGATAACTTAAATGATGAAACGCGAGCAGAATTTGTGCAAAAAAAAAAGAATTTCAGTAACAGTCGACGTGCCACGCACTTTATCTCACTGCAATTATTTTCTGACGACGTGTTAGACACGTCACTGGCGCTCCGATAAGTCTCGACGTGCGTGACACGCCTTTCCACCCCAGGTGGTTAATAAGCATTTATGTACAAAATCTTAAATTCCAGAAAAGAAATACAAATGCATTTTGTTGAATGTGATAGAGATTCTATCAGTGATCGAAACCTGAGGAATAAATTTCTTATTATCAATTTATGTTTGACAATGGTAAAACATGATCAATGGTTCAATTTAATTATCTGTAACTCATATTTTGAACAAAATTAATGTTTATGGATTTCACAACAATATTAAAAGTGAATAAGAATTTTAACTGTGCTAAATCTTAGATTCAAATGTATAGGTATCTAAAAAAGAATTCGTTCCTATAATGGTTTTAATGTTGTATTTTAAAAGTGCAAAACTACACTAATATAATATAAAAATTAATCGATAATCTTGATAATTAATAAATCACAACAGACAGTCCGAAAAAAGGTTATATGTCATAAAAAAAATGCGCAACGAGTCGTATGCAGATATATATTTTTTATACCGGTATGGGCGTGGCCGCCGCCATGATGTCTTCGAGTCGACTTGCATCGGCGCGCTCCATGTCGGGTGCGCGTGAGTCACGGCTGCAGCGCGGTCGTAGACCCCAGCGACCGGCCCCCGGGGTCCGTGCCCACTGCGCGGCCGGTTGCGGCGGGCGCGGTGGCCGGTGACGTCACGGACCGTCATCGAGCCGCAAGGCCGCAGACCGGTTTCATAAAATTACCGTTCCTTTTTTATTGAAGTCGTTCGACCCGTTGTCTATGCCACTACGTCACGTACCACGTCATAAGGTGGTATCGTCTAAAAAGGTTTGTACAATGCACTCCGATGATAATTAAATCTTTTAACTTTTAGTAATAAATTTCATATAACCTCTTACGAGTATCGAAACTGTTCAAAAATGTGCCTTTTTCATAGATCCTAATATTTTATCGATGACAAATAAATTCGTCAAACACAACTGGTCGAAATACAAAACCATCTATCGGTATTGAGTAGCCCGAGTACACTGGCTCTTGACATGACATTTTATATTTATTTTTCATTTTAATAGAATACAATAGAATATATTTAAGAGGAAACTTTGATATAGTTTTTCCTAATAAGCGCCTTATGAGTTGAAGTAAAATTATGTGAATATGTCTTATCGTTACATAATGTATGTTGTATATAAAAAAAAAGTATATAACAAGGTTGGCGCTATCTAAGTAACGATGAATAATATCAAATAGATGACTGGCAATTTCATTCTTCTAATATATTCTTTCAACAAAGTATATATAATATAGCTAGATGGGTATTTAATAAAGTGGTAAATATTTCTCGAATCCGCCTTGCTAGCCAACACCCTCAATATCTATCTGCCGCTATAACAGCACTGCTGCATTCTGACAGTGCTTCACGAGAGAGCCAGGTGTATTCTGAGCGAACACACTTTACTATCTATATTTTTTTACTTACGACCTCTAGCCGATTTTTAGTCTTTTCGATGCCGATGCTCGCCCAGGTTTAGCTCGTAAATCTACCTATTCCAACTGAACCCTATTGACTGACAAATTTTCAGACGATAGTTTAGATCTTTAACACTAGATTTACCGACACATTTTCATGGTTTCATTTTCGATTCTGTAGTAATTTTGTGCATTATTGCATTATAATTTTTCCTTTTTTTTTGCATTAAAATATATAGAACATTGTTGCCAAAGGCAGTGTAGTGATATAAAGAAGTCAAACGCATATTAGTATACGAAACTTTTTATCCCGGTTTGGTCCGTCAATATGACGGATCCGGTAAATCTAGTGTTAACTCAAAAAATTCATTTTTAAATAAAAAAAAGCCAGGGTCGTTAAGAGTTTATGGCGAAAAATAAAACCGGATAAGAGAGCTTTTTATTCGATTATTGGTCAAATGTTCATTGCGTCTTTAGATTTATAAAGTAAGTGTGGATAATTGATGATAATCTTAGTATGATTCCCTTACAAGTGCCGTCTCCAGGTGCAACGGGACTGCGCACACAATCCTTTGATCGTTCTAACCGCACAATAAATCTTTAACGCAAACAGCGCTTATTGCCAGCGCAGATTATAAATCGACCAAATAGTAAATGAAAGATCAGTGCTACCAACCTAAGTATGGCCAACCTATATAGAATTACGGGCGCATTTATTTCTGCCTAACGCGGTCGGTGTACCCGCAGCGGGGACATATGCAACGTTCACCGAGAGGATAGTAAATTTTTATTTCTTCCATTAAATATTTTCGAGTATTTAAACTTACGGGTAGACTATTGGGAGAGCTGTCTTTACAGACTTACAACACATATGCATGAATATTGCCGGCGGCAAATGTTTTAATTGCATAAATATGTACCCGTACATACAAATGTCTTAAAGAATCTTTTATTGTTCCAGAGTATACTGGCCCCGGTCATACCCGTTCCTTCCAAACTGGCAAATTTTAAGCCATATCGGAGTTCCTTTTCCTATTCATATAAAACGTAGTACACGGGTGAAGTTTATACAGACCGTCAGTAAACTGAAACGTAAAATCGATAACAATGGAAATTGGCACGATATATATATGTACGAGGAATACGTATGTAAAGTTACATATGTTATTTATAAATAATATGTATGTAGAAGGACAACGTCAGGTAGGTTTTGCTAGAACCGTTTATACGTAGACTGAGAGGATTAGCGCTTAAGATTGACATAAAAGTCATAACGCTGTTAATTTAAAATCCTGCATATGGTGCAAGATAATTTATATCGGTTATTGGCTAACACTTGACCACGAAGTCGCCTGATGTTAAGTGACAACGAAGCCGTAGACGGTGAGGCGTGTTCGTCCAGAATACGAAATTGAAACGCGAAGGTCTCGGGCTCGATGCCAGGACCACGGGAATAGTGGAGTCTGGATGGTGGTAGGGTTTTTAAAACCCACATGGTTCGCTACCACCCCCAATGTCAATCCGCCGCCGTAACAGCGTCGCTGTGTTCCGCCAGTCGTTCGTGTGAGAGTCAGATGTATTCTGGGCTAACACGCTTCACCATCTACGGCTTTTTGTTTAACATCATGAGAAATTGTTATCAAGTGTCCATTGCTGATGAAAAGGGAGTTTTTGATAACTAATGGATGATATCCAGATAATCTTGAACAAGTCCTGTCTCCAGGTGCAACGGGACCGCGATAAATCTGTTAACGCAAATTTTAATGCCGGAACGAACACGCCTCACCATCAACGACCTCCGTATCACTTAACATAAAGTGATTACGTCAATTATTGGCCCATAACCGATGAGGAAGCCGAGTTTTCGAATTTACAATATACATATCCAAATACGCGCCGTATGCTGCACGACGCCGTCAGTATCCCGTATCCCGGTACAATGCGCCGCGTCCCGGTTTTATTTCTGGCATCGGTTAGATAATAAATCATAGTAATGTTTATCTCGCGCAGGGCCGCTGCCGCGCAGCCGCTGGGTGCGTTACGTCATCGGCGGGCAACGATGCTAACAAAACGCGCTCTGTCCGCGAACAGTTGCCCGTTTGAAACGAACTTACGAATGAGATAGGGCTTCTGGTATTGATTCAAAACTATATTTACCTACAAATTTACATTGTTCTCTTCTCGGATTTTGTGCTTCGTTATAATATTTATATTACCTGTTTTGCAACAAAACGTACGATGCAAAATTGTCAGAAGCTGTATAAAAAATAAAAAAGTCAAACGCGTATTACTATACGGAACTTCTTATGTAGAGGTTGTTCCGTCAAAATGACGGGTCCCGTATATCTTAGTGTTGAAACTTCTACTAGACGAAATCTTGTACATAAAGCGGACGTAATGCCAACAGTTTTAAAATAAGCAATTATTAATTTTATACATCAATCTACGTACAAAACCTCGAAAGACATTATTTGATTTACCGACACATTTTTATAATTTTATTTTCGAGTCTGTTTTAATTTTATGCATTATCGTATTCAAATTTCTTCTGTTTTATAATGAAACGTATAGAATAATGTTGCCAGACGTAGTAGTAGTGTCTCTGCAGTCATACATACATGCGAGATCTAGAAATATTCTGGGCTAACAAGGTTCACCATCTACGGCGACATTGTCACTTAACATCAGGTGGTCGAAATCGATTAAAAGAAAAAAAGGAAAAATTATTCCATCACGGATTTACCTA
>DWQX01001714.1:0-25889 GCA_018245475.1 Pharmacophagus antenor | reverse complement strand
TTTGTATATTACAGTTTTGCGGTTCAAAAACTCTGTAGTACTCTGCCTAAACAGTCTATATATATGTATATAAAGAGCTAGTTAATACAAGGATTTGTACATACATTTCATATTAATTAGTCGTTTCATAAGTAATTACATTAAAACTTATATAAAATTAGTATCAACTTTTCTAATAAACATACAAGAACAAATCAAAGAAACATAACCTGAAAAACCCAATTTAAAACAGGCTTACTTACATATACAGTGAACTGCCAAAACTCTACATATTACATGCGTCTGTTAAATGCAATATGTAAATACATTCGCGAGCAAACCGGCTTTGGAGCTATGCTTGGCATGTAAACCTCATAATAGAAATTCTGCTTGCATAACTAGATATTATATATAAATCTGTACAAGACGTGCTCAGTATTTGCCTCGAGGTCGCTACAACAGCGTCTTCGTGTAAGCAGAAATTCTATAATCAAGTACCGAAAGTTACATCACAATACATGTATTTTTTTTTTCATTTTGTTTTATAGGAAGAGTAGGTAAACGAGCAATCGGTTCACCTGATGGAGAGTGATAGCCGTTGCCCATAGACAGCCACAACACTCATTATTTCATAAAAAGAAAATCTGATGAATGAGATCACAGACATTGTTTATACTAAACCCTGACGTTAGTTCTTTTAGTAAGTAACAAACAACTGTTAACGTGTATTCTGACTGTAAAACTGATCTAGTAAAATTTACACGTTATGGAGAAAAATTCGCATTTCTCATAACAGAACTCGTAGCACAAAGGAACTTAATACTTAAAGCCAGACAAGTGAAATTAAATTGTCAGATTATCAAAAAGACGGATAAGGAAGACATTTTAAAGAGAGAACTTCAATTAAAAGTCCACCGAATTAACAATGGCCGCACAGCCGTCCAGACGACTTTGTCGAAGCGACAAGATTGGAGCTAAAAGAAATCAAAAGCATTCGGAAAATCCTGTTCAGTAATTGATGATATTTACAACGACGACGTGGAAGGTTGTTTCGGAGACTATGTGGTTAGATTTACCGCCGCGGCGTTAATTTTTCGTCGGTCAAGCGATAATGCATAAACATCATAATACAGTGAAAAAACACTTGTTTAACGATTTAAAAAACGGTCTAATTTTAATGTATGTCTTGCCAGTATTAGGGTGCCATTTTCTATCTCGTCGTGTTGACCGTGATGTGGTGGTGTAAAAGACTTGCACATGTTGTTATTATGTAAAAAGCTCTTATTTTACTATTCCATTTACTAAGTGATACTAAAGTTAGTTCATTCATATTTAAAGACAAGAAGAAAATGTTTATGTTTAAACTAAAATATGTTTGTATGAAAAATGTTTTACACAATTCCCTCATGGCATCCATCATACAGTGTGAACGGTTAACGATTTTGCAGTGGAAACTGCCAATCGACAACAGGAAATAAGTTTTCCGAGCAAAAGTCATGCTCGAATAAACCCTGCCCGTTGAACATTTTGTAATGGTAAAAACACGGAAATGCATGAAATGTGTCTTTTACGTCTATTGATGGCTACTGAAAATAAAAAATAAATACTTCCAAAAAATACTGTTCAGTTTAGTACAAATTAATTACTACTTTTAACTGTGTAAAATTTACAAATGAATGTATAAACCAACATGTCAACGCTAAAAAAACGATTATTTAGTGATATAACACTAATTTCGAGAACACTGACTAAAAGCAAAGTATTCTATATAACGAACCTTCTCATTATATACATATGTATAGGAATTATTCTTTATTAGAATAATACAACTAATCTTTTTTTTCTAAAATTTAAAACCTTAGCTTAAAAATTTATTTAAATAAATACTTTACAACCTCAACTCCTTTCGCAAAAACTGAAATTGATTTGGAAAAATTATAATGTCGAAATACAAACCTAACACTAAAATAACTGGAGCAAATATTATATATACCTAACATATAAAATAACTATTCGAAACTTCTTACTGGAAACTGCAACAGTTACGTTAAAGTTTGCTTATAAGAAAGTTTCCCTGCGATGAAGTTGACGGGACACGGTAAAATAAATTGTGTAAACTACTTGACTTTGCCGTGTTGTCAATAAATCGATTTTCTTCCTTCATTATTTACCGCATTATTAAAGAGGAATCATTGGAATTGATATATTTTTGAACAAAGGTTTCGTATCTATTAAGTTTAATTAATGACAGGATCCAAGAGGGACGTTAGCAATTACTTTTTTTTTTATTTATATAGAGATGCCCGTTTTAGCCGATACTAATCTAGATCAAAATTTCACGGGTGATCAAAAAAACAAAGTCAAATTTAAGGAAAATAAAAGGACTACAACGGTGATCAAGATTGTAAGTATAAGAACTTTTCAGTGAATAGTATATACCATACCTCACAATTTAAATTAAACCTGAACAGAGATGAAATCTTTTGATGAATTTATTTGACCAAGTGGTTTACAGTTTGCCTTGTAACATGGATTTCCCGGCAGTAGTGGAGGTTTTTCCGAATCCGCTAGGCTATCTGCCACTCTCAACGTCAATCTGCCTCCATAATAACATTGCAGTGTTCCGACAGTCAAAAACTGAAAGCTATTCTGAACGAGCGCGCTTCACCATCCATGACTTCATTGTTACTTAACGTCATGTAAAATAGAGATGAAGTGTTTTTAAGTTTCAAAAGTTAATTGTTGAGCCAGGATCGAAGTAATAATACTATCTGCAGTACCACACGAATTGTAAAATTCAAAATATGTGCAACGTTTTTTTTTAGGAAATGTTTATGAGGACGTGCCATGCCTCGGGCCATTTTATGGAGCACGTGACCGTGTCGCGAGTGGAGCGAGACAGGGAATTATTAATGAGAGTCAATGCACCGCGGCCGCCGAGAGCGGGGCGGCTTGACATAAATTCTCTTTAAATTTTCTCGTGTAAATTCGTGTTGACGAGCTAAATAACACTGAAACGACAGTAGAGTTCAATTTTCATTCGAAATAAAAACATATTATTGTCATGATCATCTGTATTGGACACTACATGTGCCTCAAGTATTAAGTCTAAATTTTTCAATCGAAAGTTTCCCTTCCAATTAAAAATAAAATGTTTACTCTGGTACTACTTGAATAATAATACGTTTGACAGACTAACAACTAGAGCTTGTTATTAAGTCAAGTAAAACGTAAAAATAACTATACTTGAAATTCATAACAGTAAAAAAAAAATATTTTCTGTCAACATTTTAAGCCGATGGATGATGCCCAATGCTGGGTATATAGGCCTCCCCCAAGGACTTCTCTAAACCCTCATCAAGTGATCTTAGCAAAATAAAAATAAATAGGTATAGATAAAGATTACAAACTCATCCAAGTGGTAATTTAATAGTTAATTATTATAAAATTGCAATAGACGAAAATATAGATTTTGCTTTTACTCGAAAATTTATTGCCTGTAGTGACGTTATCATCAATCGATATCGTATGAAACAATAAGTTTTACTTATATATCACACCACTGATAAAATTTTACTTAACGTATTATACGGTATCAATTATTACCGAAAATGGTAAATATTTGATATATAAAATAGTGGCTATTATTAAATACCTAACGAATGGCTTTTGATCAATATTAAAATATCCATATCAGATATATGTCAACGATCAAGATAGTATGATCAGCATAAACTGTAATCGCTTATCAGGTTTTGCTTATAAAATATATTCAAATGATCCTCTAATCTTTCAATTGCCATGCTGCAAGCAAACTACATCTACGGAAAACCCCGTTTCTATTAATACTCATGGACGTTTTTTTTCAAACATTGCACTTTACGCTTTCATGCACTAAAACGCTGGCATTTACGTTCACAACCATGATATTTTATATCGGCAATGCGTTAACACTTAACCTCTATTTCGTATGATTTTAAGACAATACGTAGATGGTGAAGTGTGGTCGCTTTGAAAACTCTAGCTCTTGTATGTATGAATGCCGGTACACAACGTTATTATGGCGGCAGGTAGACATTGAGTGTGGTACCTACCAGGTGATTCGAATTCGAGACATTCGTGTTACAAGGAAAGCAAATATTAAAACTAATTTCCAATATTTTGGATTCTAATTGCCAAGTATAAACCAACGACATCAGCTAATACTCTTTACTAGTTTAATGAATTTATTCAAGATCAGAATGTTTCGTTTGTTATTATGAACAAAAATGTTGCCAAGTAATACGTTAAGAGATTTTAAAATAATAAATTATTTTTGATTTAATTGTTTGAAATTGTCACATTGAAGGCTTTACAGCAGAATAGAACCTAATTAAAAATCATACAGATCTCATTCCACAATGAATTAGGCACGCCGCTTGCGTCTCGAATCTATTTTCATTTCCTCCGCAACCCGAATAAAACATCGGCATGCACTTTCTTCTTACTATGTCAAAAAACCACACTTTGTACATGCGTTCGCAGTGACCTTTCAATGGTACTTGATAGCAGTAGTATGGTATATTTTTCAAGTTTGATGGAAACGGTCCAAGTTCAACGCCTGAAAAATTACAATAGGCGATAATAAACAAAAGAAGGAAAATTTCCTTTCTCGTTATTTGAGCGCATAAAGGAACAATAAATGTATTAAAGCTAAAGTAGCACATAGAATATATGAATTAATAATAACAAAAATACCTCTGAATAATTGCGAATATGTAATGCTACGTGAAGATTTAGCTATACATGCTAATATTACTTAGCGTTGGTGACTCTGGAAGCAATTAACAATAACTGTCTCTCCAGTTACCTTAACTTATCACAGAGAACAGAACCCTGACAGCGCAATATTTTTTAACGACGTTGAGGAGGAAAGTCTTTCTTTTGTTGGTGTTTTGTTTTATTCTTTTTTGACTCTACCATCCACCCATAATATTTAACTAAAGACAAAGATTGTTTCATGGAAAAAAATTTAATTTCATCCATGAGGGGTGGCAAATAAAAAAAGCTGAACATAAATCTTTTTAATTTCTGTTGAAACTGTGACATTTTGGTGTCACTATTATTTTTTTTAATGGGATTATCTAAAAGTTAGTCCCATAAACATAAAAATAATAAATCGTCTTTCTGTGGTACAAAGGGATTGTACCAGTCCCATGTTTTTGGTGCAGTTTGGATGCATTGTGATACTTTTTTAACCTCACCTAAAAATATTGCACCCGCTAAGGTTTTAAAAGAATAATTTAATTTGTTTATAGGGTTAGACTATTCCTGTTCTACCCGTCCAAGACATTAATAAATATTTTTCTTCATTATCTGGTATTCCTATTACTGGAACTATAACAATTTTGTCTAATATAAAAACTTAATAAGGTTTCCGTACAACATGAGTCTATTTTATCACCTGGATTACTGTGCCGCAAAGACTTAACCTTAGGGATACGAACATATAAAAAACATTTTTCATCAATTTATTATTTCTGTTCGAATTTTCCGTTTTATTCACTTATTATTTATCTAGTTTTTGGGGAAGAACTTGTATAATATTTAAGAGTATAGTTGTTTTTACTCACGACCATCTCTTACGTAATCATGCTTCCGTGCTCCAATTAAATCAAATAACCCTAATAGGCAGAGCAAAATGTAGGATACAGTTTTCATTGTCAGATTCGTATCAACGTCACAGTAGGAGGTTATGCATAATTGTTGAATCGCAATCAAAACGTGTACGCAATCGAAAACAATCAAGCGTAATATTAATTTGTTGCCGTTTCATTGATTGCGTTTTAATACATTTTAGATAGCTGCATAGTTGTGTAGTGGATGTCGATGAAAGTCCAGTTTCACGTTAGATGAGTGCGAATTGAAGTTTTTTTTTTAAATCGTTAATGGGCTACCACTTGTCCTCAAATTCACAAGACGTTAGACGGTTACGAGGCCGTATTTGGTGGAGCTTGCTAACCTGGAATACTCAGGCTTTCAATGTGTACAATTGCCGGAACACAGCAATGCTCTTATAGTGGCAGATTGACATTGACGGGGACAGTTAGCCTGGTGGGAACTACAAAACCCTATCACCGTGCAAACACCACTACTAATGAATCGAAACATCAACCTCCGTGTTAGATGGCAAGTGGTTCTGCGCCTCAGAAGCAGTTATAAAAATTAAACTAAACTATTTATTAAATGTTAAAAATTAAACTATAATTTATGATTTGTAAGTTTCTGACAAAAATTATTACAAGACTTTGTTTTTAAATTATGTTCCGTTTATGCTATTATAATTGCTTATAAATTTGACTTTGTGATGGCTTTACAGCTCACAAACGCCTAAATAAATAAAGAATTATCGTGATAACTCTACAGCATAAGTAATAATTATAATAAATGTATTTTGTATATGGTTTTTAGTGTTACCATTGTAAATATAAAAAAATACATAATAATAATAAAAGTCCTGTATGCTAAAGAAGCTTTGAACTAACCTGCGTGTGCGCCGCGCAGTATTCAGGCGTGGGTTGCCTGAACGGGCTATGTACGGGACACGAGGCGGAGTGCTGCGCGTGCGCCACATGATGCGCGTGCGGATGGTGGGTGTGCGCGTGGTGCACGTGTGAAGGGTGGGCGGGGTGGCGGTGCGGCAGGCGCGCTGGCTGCGGTGCGTGGCGGGCGCACAGGTGCGTGGCGCTGCCATGGTGCTCCGCGAGGGACAGCGTCGAGCAAGACGGACGCCAATAGCCGGCCTCCTCCATGTCAGGTGCGGGGGGACATCGCGCCGCGCCGCAGCACGCGCAGCGCCTCGCGCACGTCAGCGCATGACGCCGCGCCTCGTGCGGGCACCAGTCCTCGCGCTCGCGGCCCGACACCCTTTCCGCTCGTGGCAACCGTCACCGCTAGCGTCTCCGCCGGGCGGATTGTCGCCAACCGCGCATCCTCTCATCAGCGTCAAATAATTTAAAGCACTTTGCGTTTCGGTCTACGCATTCATGTATTACACGACCGCGATATTGAAAACTAAGAATATAATTGATATAAATGATTACATTAAGTAACCGTTCATATAACCACATAAGCCCTATAACATTATAAAGACGTTGTTAACTATATCCAAACTCTTATTAATTAAAAAGATCCAATTACACGATTAAATTGAGAGTATTAATAAGATTCAAGTTCGAACGTAAATCTTTGTATGTCACTAATCGCCTACGCAGGCCCGAGCGCGTGAGTAAGTAGTATCTTCATAAGTTTTTGTTAGTAGCAACCGTCTAAGTGTATTAACTTATTTTTATTGTATAGTTTTGTTTATATTGTCATATCAAGTGAATATGATTGTAATTCTTAATAAGAATAAATATCTAAACTCTTAATTAATTCGCACTTGTTCGCGGTTATGGGTATGAATTATTCTGATTGACCGTTAGTCCAGAAATTTTTAACTTAGCCCACGGGATTGTAATATAAAAGTGGATTTTCGTATCATAAGCCACATATATTATGTTATACAAAAATTGTATCACAATAAAAACTACACAAAAATATTCGAAAGTTTTATTTTTATAAATGTAAAGTAAGCAAACTAGCGAGCGGCACACTTGATGGAAAGTGATCACCGTCGCACAGACATATAAACAGATAACGTAGATTTACTACAATTTGAATTTATAAAAACCTAAATTTTAGATGAACATTTGAATTAATTTCAAAAGTAAAAAGTTCGTCTACTTGACATTGCACAAACTCATACGAACATATTGAAGATTCAAGCTTTCTGCAAAGCTCTAACGTTACTCTTAAACTTATAATGTAATAAGTACTTGGTACAAATTTGTGATAAATTTCAATTCTTCAAAGTAATATATAAGTGACTTTATAAGAATATAACATATAAAGGCGTATTACAGGAAAGCAAGTTAATGAGTTTCACACTGAAATTACTTTCCCTTTAATAGCATTTTTTCCTTAAGTAAAGTACGTACAGTTAAGAGATCCATCAAAATTTTACTGCTTCGCTTAATACTATCGGCTTACGTAATTTATTAAGGTGTAAAAATAAAGCTAATTTTACATGACTACAAAACCCTCGAGGAAAAATATAAAATCAAACCACGTTTAATGAAAAAAATATTCTTATTTAGTACATTCACTTTAATGGAATTAATATATATTTTTTATCATTATTTAGACTTGCAAGCAAATTTAATAAATATATGTAAATTTGTGTTCCAGCCATAAGATAAATATTTCGGCTACCATTTTGGCAATCTATTTAAACGAATGAAAACCTTAATAAGACGCTTTCGTTTCTACAGTTTTAAGTTTGAACTGGAATGTAATGTATGAACCAAATTTGTAAATAAAATTGAGCGCAATACGTCAGAGTTGCCGGTAAACATGGTCAAGGTGGTTTAGACTTCGCTGCCAGAACGCGGAACAAATAATATGGCATAGAGACCGCCGACTGCTGCAATCCAATTTAGGTCACTGGGTCATCAGTTCGGACCCGTTGTCATACAATGAGATATCGCTGCAGAGTCGGAGGGGTTTTGCATCGGCCGTTAACTATTTTACTTATTACTTGCATCGAAGATCTACATTATAAAGCTTCAAATTTATTTACTGTACCACATATCGTGACCTTTTTTTAAATATTTAAAACATATAATTATACTGATTATAATCGGAATCTTGACACTTTGAAGGCGAAGCCAACAAACTGCGTATTAGATAAATTTGACAATAATTACAATTTTAGACTATAAATATATATATATATAAGTTTTAAAATCGATTCCAACTTAGGTCCACAAAAAAAAATAATGTTGTCTTATAAAGGGAACTGCCTCCTAAATAAAAAAAAAAATATATAAATGAATGAATTGTATTTGAAAAAACTATGTAAGTGTGATCTATTACAACTTTAATAAAATCAATTAAGAGCAATATAAATTTTCCCTATTTTGAAAAAAGGCATTACCTCTACGTTTTCTTACCTTAGCTTTAATTTTTTTTTGATTACTGGTGATGATTATTTACTTCTAAGTTATACTTTTTAAAATTAGAAAAGAACCAACACAATTACTAAATAGTTATTGGTGGTAAAAAAAGAAAAAAAAAAGATACACATCGAATTGAAAACCTTTAACCTATCGACTGATGACAATAGCGTAACGATTTTCTTTTACCATAGTAAAAATGAGAATGCAATAAAACATCAATTTTCAAATGAAATTAATACATGCAAAATTAATGTTTCATACGTTTTCAAATGAAGGATTGGATATTTTTTACAATACTTACCAAAAATGGTGACATTTAATAAATGAACTTCTGCCTATTTAATATTTATTCCAATAATTAGCTCTGAAAAAGACAAATAATGGTCGTCAATAGATGATACATTCATTTGAACGTAGACGAATTTCATAAGGGGCACGCAAATAACTTTGGTGAGATACAGCAAACCTGCAAAATGGATAACTATTAGTGGTAATCCACTACAGAGCAGCGACGAGAAGACCATAAGTATCCATCCATCAATGGGTTATCTGAAAATCATTAGCCTATTTTTCCATGAGATAACTGAGCGTCATTGAGCGCACTTTAACGAAAAAGCAAACACCATGTTAAAAGTTTGAATGACAATTAAGAGAGTATCAAGAGCGACAGGGCGACAGAATCGATTTTCCATCGAATGAAGTGACCGCGGGTACGAGAACGTGCCTAAGTAACGGCACACTTTACAAGAATTAACAAACTTAAAAATAATATTGGTTAAAGACAATGGATATTTTAAAGAAAATGTAATTCATCAAAATTTTACCAAATGACAAAAGCGAGGGTAATTAGAAAATGTGTTGTTTTTTACAAAGACTGGGCGTGGTGATGAAATATATGGTATTAAAGAGGACTAGTCTTGAAGAACGGAAACACTGACTCCGGCAGACTTTCAACCCTTTCGTGTTAGCATTATAAAGCACGAAGCACAATCCTTTATCTTAATGCGCGGGATATAGACAACAATGGGATAAATGTCCGCTTTATGTTTGATAGTAAAATGGCGATGTTAAGTTATAGAATTATTAAACTTTCTGAAATGTATTCAGTATTCGGTCGGTGACCCATGATATCCTGTTTTGCATTTACTAGCTCTTGGTCATTCACTAATTTCGTTACCCTAACACCTAGACACAACAACGTACGGATTTTAAACACTTCTAAGCCTGAGCAAATGTGTTTCTCGTTGTCGACACAAAACACGAAATAGTAATGATAAGATTTTGCTATGGCATAACAAAGACATAAAAGGTCCATAAACCTCGTTATTTATTACCCATAGTCGTTTCCAAAAACTTTTTTCGCTTGATAAAACTTTGTTGCCTTTTTATATCGTATTTAAGCTTTTACAAATGGTTTTTATAAAGTTTAATGTAAGTGTAGAACCCGTAACGTCAATAAGAACGTGTCTTGCGAATCATTAGACTGTCCGGTACTTGGTTCATGCCACGTGCTTTGTCCTATTGCTTTATCCATGTTGTTTATTAAATTAAAATCTGTTCTAGTTGCAATGATCAAAACATGTGCAATAGTTAAGCAAAGAATAAAGGTAAATCTTGTTTTAATAGTTGAATTTAAAGTACAGCTTATAAGAAAAACTATATTGTTATTTAACATAAGATTTTGAACAGTTACTTGGATAACATAAACTTGAACTGATCTTACAATTTTTAGATTTATTGATAGAACTTCAAGGTGTCTGCTTGAGAAATAGCAGTGACACCTTGCAACTGTATTATACTAAGGTTAACTTTAGCCGTTATCCTTTCAATAACATTTTTTCAGAGACCAAAACTTGACCGACATAATATGTAAGTTGCGCAAAGGGCCTTAAATAATAGAGTAAAACTAATATAACGACAGATTACACCGCGAGATTCCCTCTAGTGGATGGTAGCGACACGAAAAGTAAACTATTGGTAAGCGCTTTCTAAACAAAGTAATACAGTTTCTGTAGATGGCAGTAGTATGTTCTGTAGATTCACGATCCAGAGTGCGCTGCAACTCTTACAAGACCTTACGATATTTCGACAGATGGCGCCTGTAGGATTGCGGTAAAATTTCGTACCCAAGTACGGAATACTTCAGGCGCTTTACAAATGCATGGTAGTTATTGAGTGGAACGGTAAGCAAGTAGGTAAGTTATCAGTTATGATTAAGTACGATGCAATTCATTCCAAATGTCAACAGTGTACATTTGTTTAAAATGAATATAACAAGAATAGCAAACAAAAAAATCTACTATTCGTGAAAAACTATAATATACTACGTGTTAGTCTTATAAGTGTAAGAATGATTCAGTACTAATCGCTTAACATTTTTGACATGTATTTTTAAGTTGATTCTAATTCAGTGAAAATAAAAACATTTATCTTGCAAGGATCACAAACAGTAAAAATGTTTATCATTTCATTTAATAATAACTTTCTTTTTTAACTAAAATATTTTATCCTTGTACTGGTAGTTATCATAAATTCAGGTATCGTCAAGCTGTGACCTAATTGAACATGGAAGTGTTTATAAATTTCCATTCGTATTTCCTATTTAATCCTTAGAATTCGCGTTTACTTCAGTAAAATGTGGTAAAAGTCTGTACATATGTGCACTCTTTCATTAAGCATATACGGTACCCCACTTGTCAACTTTCTTAATTGCTATGTAATGACTAAGCCTTAACTACTTTTGAAAGAAAGTGCATAGCATTCATTTTACGTCTTTGATATTTCAATGGTAATTCGTATATCTATTTAACTTCTAACGAATCTGTGAGAAACGCGTAACTTATCAAATTCGATACACCATAGGGTGTTAAAAATAATAATTAAAAAGTAATGAACAAACAGCAAATGGAAACTAAAAAATAAAACTCATTTAGAGGTAAAAATTTAAGTCATTAACTTCCTTAAGGTTGAATTTTTCTCAAAGATTTGTGAGAGAAATATATATATAAATGTATAAATATAGGATTCGAATTGAAGACTGCCTCCACCTACCTCACCCAGTTGTCGACAAATCAACCGTGAATTTATTTCTAGGGACCTAAATCTATTAAATATTAATATTTAATGTTTAGGCACCATTTATCCTTTATCACCATAAAATATGTGATTTTGATATGCACAACATAAAACGTATACATGTCTACTAAAAAAGTAGACATATTCACGTTTTATTTACGAACTTAGTTTAAAAACGGACTTGGTTTATCATAAGAACCTGAATCAACGTTAAAAAATTATTACAAACACAAACTCATCTTGATTTAAGCTGTATATTTATAAGCAATATTTATTTTTGTTTATCGGCTATGAAAGTTTTCGAAAGTATTTATTTTCGTACAACATAATCAATCATATTAATTTCCATATACCATTAAAGAATTGAAGCGATATTACTTATGCACAAATATGAAATTCTTAAATAGAACAAAGTGCAGATAAAAGTGACCACACGCTATACTCCACACATCGTTCCAAAAAAGAAATTTACAAAGTAAAATTTCAACTAACGTTAGACATAGTGGTCCACAATTAACAGCGAAATAGTAGACGAGGAATCTTTTGGCTACATTATTACTTATACTAGTGGTGTAAGCTGTTACGCTATTATATCAACCGCCATTGCTCAAATTATGCGGCTGTTTCATACTCATCGCTCAAATTGCACAAAATAGTTAATGGTTTTGTTAACAGATACTGCCGCATTACTAAAAAAATAATATATTTTATCGTGAAGAATTTTTTAACTCTGCGCTCGTGCGGTGACTCTCACTCGCCACGATATTTTGCACAACACGAATGGCTAGCGAGAGGCGTCTTTGTTTAGGGCTGATTTGGTTACCTCCTGTTGATAGAAGGCGGTTATTGATTTGTAAAATTATTATTTTAAAAAATGCTAATAAAGCCTATTATAATATTACAGTTTTCATATGTTAATCTGTGCATTAATAATTTTGTTACTTGTAAGACAATCGTAATATATAGTTATGCACTAAATTGTCTCCAGTAGCTGCTATTACAGACTGAAAAAGTCGTCGAGTGCAAAAAGGATTAAATATAAAAATACTGTTTTTTGTTCTCTTATCCCTAGTCAGACCGAGCTAGAACATTGTATAGACTAAACAGTGCCTATTTAAAAAGGAGACCGTAAATAAGTACTATTGGGGTGCATAGTCACTGTGACAAAACTTCGTTGTTAAAATTTACTAGGTATTTTAAAGTTATATTAGAAACTAATTTAGGTATACAGAGATTATATCACGGCTTCCATTTTCAGTCCGTGGTAATTGTATGCTTTTATGAATTATAATAATTTAAAATTTTCTTTTTAGAAAACAATTATAAAGCAATGTTGCGGTCAAAATGCCGTTTTCTGTAAGTCGCGTGTTAATTATTATTACATCGACTTCATCATTGTCTAATTTAATTATCTTAACCTCTAACGGAAGGAGTTAATGAGTGCAGATTCTTAACGAGTTAATTGAATTAGCAGGTGTAATGTAAACATTACATCAAAATAACCGTCTGCTAAGAATTCTCAGTGCATTAAAACATCATCAATTTATAGTTTTATTTACATAACCAACTCTCGAAGAAACGCCATTAAGTTCTTTCATATGCGAATAATTCATTTAATTGGTACAATATATCACTATATAACTTTTAAAGGCGTAATTTAACAGACTTGTGTATAAATACACTTATTATTAATTAACTTGTTTTTTTTCCGTTTACAACCTACTTTCACGTTAACTAACGGTGACGTAAAAATAGTATCGTGAATTTTCATACTTACCTTAACATTTTATTGACATAGACTAATTACCTGTAAACAAAAAAGAAATACCAATTAAAACCATTATAATTTCTTAATGATTTTCCTAATTTGAAATGATTGATTTAATCACAAATCTGTTCTCGCTCATTATATTGGAACCGCATATTAATCATGTATTATAACAATGCAACCGTAATTGATATTATTAATTACGAATGCCCGCATAACCGCATACACCCGTTTTTTGATTCACACTGCCTCTTCAGTTTTCAACGTCTGCCGATAATTGAAAATCTGCATCTGTGAAGTTTTCAGTTGTAAATTAGGTTTACGGACATTTTATCATGGTTTTCTTTTCGCAGCTATAATTTGATACAGTTATGCTTATATTAATTACAAAAAAATAGAATAAAGCGAAGTTACCATAAATAATGAAGTAAAACACTGTATAATCGGACACAAGTAAATGTATTTGATTTTTAATGAACATTGTTGAGCCAAAATGACACGTCCCGTAAACAAAATGGTAAATTTCGTGCAATACTAGAACTGGAAAATGTGTGGGACCAACTTAGCTTCTTTCCGGTGTAGTAAGATTTAAATATTATAATATACATATAAAATTACCGATACGTATAAAGACCTGTCTGATTCACTGACTGACCTGTACAAACTGTAGGACAAACAGACAAGACATGAAATTTGTAGAGTAGTGCGTTGTTTATTATGTGTAGGAACTCACAAAGAAGGGTTTTTTGCTCCAATTCTAAAGTGAAAATGGAGGTTACAAATTTCAATAAAACTTTTCATTCTCCGAGTTCACATGGATAATACTTTCACTCTTTCGAAAAAAAAATCAATATTAACCTAGATAAGCCAGTATTATATTGAATTTCATAGCAGTTTATCCAGTAGTTTTCGCGAAACGTAAATCTACAGACAGAATTATTTTCAAAAAGGATTATTTTGGATTCCTACATCGATTACCATTACAGAAGTAATTTCACGATGTTTTTCGATATTTATTAATTATATGTATCGATATACAGTAAAGCAGTGGAGAAATTATCAGCTAACACGCGTATAAGAATTAATAACGAAACAAATACACTGTATGTATATACAAGAATCATGGCTGTGAGTTTCCGCAGTGCCAGTTCAATATCCGTTAATGTGTGCACGTAACGAATGATACCGTCGCTTTGTTGTGACGTTGGTGCACATACCTACGGAGTACAGTTTACTGAAGATTGCCACTCATACGCTACGCACAATACTACCTTCATTATTTTGTATGTTTGTACCCGCATGTAGCGCTGAACACGTAAATAAAAAAGCTTTTCTAATACGCCGAGCGGTGCAGCGTACGAAGAGTACGATTGCAATTTATTCTTGTTAGATACTAGCTGATACGTAATGCCGACCGCCTCGCTGGTTGTTAAATACACTTTTTAATTAATAATAAATAAATAGATTGTAATAAACAAATGTATAATGAAAAGATGGTAATATTTTCTTATTATTTGAAGGGAAAATAGATTAAAATCCAGGAGTGTGTACTATAGCCTAATAGCATTTACAATACTTTGACTTATTCTGGACCAGCACGCTTCACCATCTACGGCGTTACTGTTACTTAACAACTGAAATTGAGGTCAAGTTTTAGCTACAGCCGTTGATTTCATATTGTTTAATTTGCTGTATTTTGTATATATATATATAGTAAGTCATTTTTTTAGCTTATGCTTCTATTTTTGCTTACCCCGTAGTAGTCTATTTACATATTTTATACAACACATATGAATCAAAAATGTTACGGTATGACCTAAATGACGAACAGTTATACCAGTAATCGGAGTAATAACGACCATTTACTTTTATCAATTATCACGTAAGGATGTATTAAAATGACCCAACACAATATAAAATCATTAAAATGAAACTAAAATAGAATTAATAATCTTCCAACCTCTCTTCAAATAGCCAAGAACGCTCTCGACAGAATCACCTTTCAAACGACTTAAAAAAAAAATTGATCAAAAACGGTTCTTACCTCAGGGAGTTACCATTTCTCAGAATAGACTTATATAGCCTTTCACTCAAGTCAAGGTTTTAATGCAAGATACAATTATGTGCCAGAAGAACTGTAGGTTCCCTGACTATGGTTTCTAACAAGGTGGTCCAAGGTTCAATTCCTGGGCAACATGAGTGGTGTAGTCTGTATGGTTGGTAAGGTTGTTACGCCTGGTTAGCTATCACTATCAATCTGCCGTCATAATAATAATGTTGTGTTCCGATTATAATATATGTAAGAGCCCATGTATTTCGAGAGAGCACGCTTCACCATCTAGAGCTATATTGTCACCTAACATTGTATGTCAAATTGAGATCAAGCGTAAGCTCAATAACGTTGAAAAAAATGTACCAGAGAAAATAATTTCTCCTAAATTTCACTTAAAACGCTTGAAAAATATAATTGCGCGCACATTCTAACGACCCCCCACTTATGTTAAACTATAACATTAATTGCGAAGGCAAGCACTTCACGTTACAAAAGAGCCGTTGGATTATTCACGAAACATTATTCAAGCCTAAAGACTAAGACTTTACTGTAAGTTTTAGTGACAAAATGGTTTCGGGCCGGACACCTGACAAAGATATATTTAAAAAAAAATGGTAAATTAGTTAAAGTATATAATTATTATACTTTTGTTGCGTTGTCATTGGTATAAACTTAAACGTGTATATCTCCTTATCCCACAAAATAGACACAATGATGAATAAAAACTGGAAGAAAACTCTTTGGGCAGAAATTTTCTTTTTTATTTTCTCTCCACCCTGCTTGAAATTTACTTTTTCAAATTTTACAGGACGAACGCTTAAATACCAAGATTTAATGTCTCTCTAACACAAAAAATAAAACGACAAAAGAGCACAAAGCTTACGTGAAAATTAACTAGATTAAAATCTTTTCCACTTTTGAAACTAGCTATTTTTTTTTTATTTCTAAGGGGCAACTTTTAGAATGTAAGTACATTTTATAACAAAAATTAAACACCAAAATTACTGCAGTCATGTGAAGTGGAATTGAGAACAACCTTTTAAGTCGCTTAAATACTTTTTTATTCTAGCTTCCAAATCTAGCGGTGTTCTATTTCAGTGATGCCATGTGGAATAAATAAGATCTTAAAACGCGTAACTAAATTTCTAATTCTAGCGAATATAGCAAAATACATCAACATCATTAGCATCATTTTCAGAAATACAGTTTTTCTGAGAATATCCCCTATAGAAAATCTAAATTACACGTCTCGAGTAATTTTATGAAAACTAATTTTAACATATAAAAAAAAGTAGGCAACGTTCATTTAAAATGATAAGATACTGTATTTATCACCTAAGAAATAGTTTTTATAAGGGACCCTCGTCATGAGAGGCTCCTGACAAGCGGATATCCGACGTTAGCTTTACAGTCACTGGACAGGGGTCTAACACCGTAATACGATCCGAAGTATGTGATCGAGTGGAAATAACATACATATTTTTAACCGGCGACAAGTAGAAGGTTCCCAATTTGATATTTGTTTCTTTATGTATAGCTGCCTAGGTTTTACTCGTAATAGTTCCTTTTTCATGTGAAAGAGTAATTTTTGTTTCCGGCTATGTGCTAACAATTAACCTCGATTTCACTTGATGTTCAGTGACAATAAGGCCGTAGATGGTAAAACGTTTTCACCCAGAATACTTTAGGCACCTGCCGGAACACAGCAATGCAATTATAGCTGCAGATTGACATTGTTGGTGGTAGCTAGCCAGGCAGGTGCGAAAACTTATCAACATTCAGACTCTTACTACTATTGTGGCCCAGGAATCAAACCAGTAACCTCCACTTTACTAGGCAATTGGGTAAACAACTGCGCCACAAAGAGAGTGAAAAAACTAGACTTTGGAATTAGTTCTATAAAAAAAATAACCCATGATAAGTACTCGGAGACGCCAATGTCCAGCAGCGTACTGATATAGGCTAATGATGAGGAGGGAAACAGGAAAAGCATATTTTGTGACTGTTTCTTTAAAAGTTTTGTGTATTTTTTTAAATAAATAGTACATCACATAGTTCACCATCTAAAAATATATTAAAGAATTTGATTATTTAATTAACTCTCTTACAGTGACAATAAAATGGTATTAATTTTACAAAATAGTATGACAAAGCACGCAATTGATAGGTGGTATTTAAATAATATTGAATAGTGTAATATATGAGAACTCTCCGTATTTTTTTTATTACATTGTGCCTAAAATTTCGCTTATAAGTTTGAAATTAAAGATATTATGAGCGAGTTAACTAATACTTCTAAGGTTTCAAAGTAAATACACATTTGATACGATCAGGACGTATAGTTTTGCTAGTTTAATAAAAGGCTGCCCTAGCTATCAACAAGGTTGGTCATAAAGGCATATTAAGCACTATGAGAGCTGACATTCTCATATACGGATTTAAGAGATGGGATCACTACATTGGATTCCAACATCGATTTCTTACAAACGCCAACGCATTCGCAATGACAAAGGAAATCGAATATCTGTTACATTAATCGTAATCCTAAAAAGCTGGCCTAAATTAAATCAATTAAAATATTTGTAAGTAGATATGTATGAAAAAAATACTAACGAAATAAACCTTTGTATTTAACATTTGTGAGTGCTGGCAAATAGCCGCCCCAGTGTTTTTTACCGTTGTGCATGTTCTGCCATATATAATCAATTAACGTAGTTCAAAACTAGTAACAAAGTTTATTTTATACTATAACAACAATCGACATCGTCATAACTTTTAACTGTTGAACTTTAAATACACTTAAAATAAGGTCCCGTTCATAGCCCGATCTTTTCTCGTCAATCAGTTTCGTCCGGTATGTGTTAAACATTAATAATTAATTAAAAATTGTTGGTATCTTGCATACTTTGGTTGTTACATTTCATATTTATCTAAATTAGCGTATCAAATGATTTTTGTTTAGCTATTCATCGCAATTCGTCGGAGAAATATAAACATAACAAATTTGTTAATGTCGGCTAGAAAGCAGATCAGAATCACCCAAAGCGAAACTTGCAAATATTGCAAAATACTGTTCTAAAAAGACGAATATAGAAAAATAATGCGCAAGATAATTGGGCTCTATAATTCTCATACGAATGAAGAAAAATAAATAAGTAGTTTATTTTCTACGGGAAAAGCATATCTGATGTTATTACATCTGAAAAACAAAAATTGATTACACAGAAATAATAGAAGTCTAGCTTATTTGTAATATAACAACCTTATGTTGTTAGAAACAAAGACAAAACAGCGGGGGAAGAAAGTAGGACGCGCCGAGACAAGAGGTTATATCTAAATGAAATAAAGAACTGGCAATTCGCAAACAGCTTTACTTTGGTATAATACAAAATAAAACCCGTCACTGTTTTCCAATTCCCTTCCGTAGTTCTCCGGTAATTATTCTTGAAGAACAATTGAGCATTTCGTTCCCTTGAAAAATAAAATTGCAGTTTAAAACTGGAAAGCTCTGCTCTTGTCGATTGAGCATTTTCTATTTTTATCTCACATTTCGCTCTCGCTCTCTTTGATCTCTTTTTTATCTTTTTTAATAAGTTCGTTCCGAAATCGCATAGTTGTTAGTAGGTGTCAGAAAATATTTTACCATTCTTGCATCTCATTCAATTTTGTGTTCCATTACTTGTTTTGGTAACGTTCATTAAAAACTTATAATTTTAAGAACTGCACATTGATACGCATTATTCTTTTCTTCAGTCTCTCCATGTATTATACATTAACGGTTTAAATCACTAGGCCGACTGTCGATATTAATACAGAATTTTAGTATCATATTTAGTAATATTATAGTTTAAAATTCATATTGATTTTAATCGTGTATATTATATACTTCAAAAATTGCATTCTTATTTTTGTTCTTAACACTCTACAGTGAGGGCTTAAGCATAGTCAAAATTCATGTAGAAAATGAATTATCTAAATAGAATAATATCTACTTACACAGGAACATTTTTATAAAATATTAAATTAAAACTAAAACATTCGCTGCTTACAGTGTTTCGATCGATCAATGTCAAATACATTTTGTCCATGTGAAATTCATTGTCGATTTCAAACCACTAAGAAGATCCCCAAACGTATCTGAAATAACAACATAACATACTCGTGTAATAAATCTCAAGAAACAGTATCCGTACGATATTTTCTTCAATTTAAAACATATATAGGTTAGCGTTAGACTACAATCCCACCTGATGTTAAGTGATGACATGATCTGCGATGTTAAAACCAGTAATAGTAACTTTGACTATTTTTTTAGAAATTTACAATAAGTGGCCAGTTTTTATAAAATTACAGATAAAAATATTTAAGATACTTTCATGCTAGTAAAGTTTTTCATTTCTTTTTTATCATAGATTTAATATTTTATTTGCTAGCTAAATTGAACGGTATTTTAGTTTTTGATTGAATCTTACTCAAAAAAGAACAAATCTACCCTATAAAATGGTAGGTTGTCCATTAAATACATTTCTCCTTTTACGATTCTAAATTAAATGAACGTTTAATCGTTGGCTTTTAAAACCATCAATAGATTGCGCTCCCGTTTCCTTGGGTACCAAAGAAGTTAATAGTACTACTAAAATGTTGAAACATTGCTAACAATAACTTGTACAATAACATTTATCTATTGTTTTATAAAGTGTGGAATATTGAAATACAACTTTTGGTACAGATGTTGATAATTATTTTGTATACTACCCTTATTTTAAGCAAAAAATACACGACTTACGGTAAAAACTAATGTTACATGAAGACAAATTCTTTTTTGTACCTATTTATGTTTAACCATCTTTTACAATATTAGCTGTTGCTATTTTTATAATAGCGTTTCTTACAATACGACTATATATTTAAAACATATAAATTAAATGAATGTTGTGCAAACTTGCGATTTAATTAATAATATTCCCTGAATAATTACTTCTACTATTATTAAATACATAAATATTACAGTATTTTACGAAAATGAATAAGATTAAAAACTATTTTTTTTTAAATATACAAAGTTGTGTTTATTTAATTTGTCATATTCTACAAAATAAACTATATTATTTGATTTTTGCATAGACGAAACAAAAGTTTTTAAGGCTAAATCTCCATTTTTTAATTCATATCTATTTTTACGAGTGAAACGTTTATAATCATTATAGGGAAAATACTAGGATCCATGAAAACATTTTTAAACAGTTTTGAGACTTAATAGGTTATGTAAAGAAAATTAACGAAAAGTTACACAGTGGAATTTTGATTGGATAATGTAATTTTTGTTACTAATATAATTACGATGGTAAATTAAAAATAAGTTATCACAACACATTTGACAGGGTAAGTGAATTTAAGATATTTGGTGACCGTCTAACTGAAGCAATAGTTTTCAAATGCTACGAGTGCTGTCTGGTCCGTTCAGATAAACGTCGTAAAAAATGAAATCACTGCGCTAATGAGGCAACGTATCTACTGCCAACAGTTGAACGTATGCGCCACGCCATACTTTATGTTCAATATAATTTAAAAAAAAATGAGCTATCGATAAATAAAGTTTGAGAAAACGCCCACTAAATCATATATAATGCTAGTATCACCCGCTCGCTTCTCTGGGCATAGTATTTTTTTTTTATTTAATATTACGATTAATCCTGTTCCAGTAGGTTAACCTATATAAAGTGCTTTTAAAAATTAAAACCCCATTTCGAGGATGAATAAAAAAAATTATTACCTACACATCACAAAGAAAAGGCCATCTAAATTTTGTCTCTAAGGCCAGCAGTTTACATTCTGTGTTGATATATATGTCAATGAGTAAATCAGTCAGGACTTTAATTTTTATAAGTATAGACTAGGTAGACCTATGTTATGATATTTGTTATTGAATAATTTTAAATATCATAAGATTAAAATGCAATCAATAACGTCATGCCCACATTAAATGAATAACCGATAAAAGCAAGTTATTAAACGTAAATTAAGATCGGAAAAAGTGAAAACTTTTTTATGGATCTGAAATTGTGGCCAACTGCTTCCGACAAGACCCGATTTATGACGCCTTAAACTTTGACCGACAAGGGTCAAACCAAGCGACGCTTGCTGAAGTCAACATGGTAAATCAACTGCAATAGTTGAGAGGCGTACTATTTTCGTAGATTAAATGAAATCAAAAAAAAAAATATCTATACAAGTCAAGGGTAACTTGTTTTCTTTTATCGAAATTTAATATAAAGGACAATATCTGCAATAAGAACTTGGCCTTATTTATTTAACATTTTTTTGTAAATCAAAATTTCCAGTTTTTTAAAGGCAATTAGGTCTATTGTAAGGAAAACAATAATTACTTTTTAAGTTTTTTGACTATGCTCTATAACTACAATACATCGCCTTATGTCATGAAAATTAACACAACGAGGTCTTGATACTTGACATTTTATCCACTCTGAAAAATATAAATATTCAAAATATTCCTCCTAAAGCATAATGTGATTATATTCCAAGTGTTAAATTATGCCGAGTTGGCTTATTAATAACTTTGTTTTAAATGAGAAGCCAGTCATCCATCCCCAGAGCGCTAAACAGCCTCAACTAATATTTAGAGTAGGAAACTCGCTAACATTTATTTCAAATTAAGTAGTTTATTTAAAAATATTCAAATAAGTAATTATGAATGAATAGATTGATACAACCATTATTAACAGTATGTTTAGGAAAAATACTAAATAACCAAAAATCTAAGAAAAAAAAACTTATTATTTAAAACCTATACTGTCAATGATTGATGGCCGATTCAGAACTTTGTTATAATTTTCTGGCAACGCGTCTTCTGCTGCTCCAAATGTATTTCATGTCGAGGTTACATACTTGGGTATTCCGTTTTCTTTTTATCGAATGTTATGAATATAATGTAAATTGCCGTCTGTTTTGATCCAAGAGCTGGGAGAACTACACGAGGTGTATGTGTGAACTTGTAGAATATCTTATGTCTGATCTAACAACTAATATCTAGAATAAATTCAATAGCTGCTACGTCTTGTGTGGTAATTCATAACATAAGCGGCAGGATTTTACATAACCTAAACTTGATCATAATCATTACATGACAATTATCAAGGTAAGCGACATTTTGACCTCACATAAAAAGTGTTTAACAGTAAACATATTTTTAAATAACAAAATAACCACAATATCCATGTTCTATTCTATAAACAAAACAAATGAGGAACATTACTCAAAAAAGACACAGCTAATTTAAGGAAGATCTGAAGCGGCCATTACTCAATGTCTGTTTCGCAAGTCATCACGACAGAACAAGCGTCCATTACCATAAGTGGAAGTCAAAATTTTCAATACTTTTCGTTAAAAAAAATATACGCAATATAGAACAGTGATAAGAAGTAATATTTTAAATTGTATATTATAAATTTCTATGTTGTTACGGTCCGAGTGGTGTACATCAGAACAGGGAAGTCGTCCATTTATCAAATGCCATTCTTACTAGACGCATAGTTTTTCCTTAATTATTGTTTCTTTTGAACAAAATTAGTAATTGCCTACTGGTGATCTATGACATACTCGTAATGCCTAACATTTAACATTTTTAGTTGCATAGTAAATTTTAATTGTAGTTAAACTAAACATAATGAAATTGCATTAAATGTTTTCTGTCGCATTAGTGGTTAAATAAATGATGATTCTAATTTGCAAATACAAAAAATTATTGCTTACCAAAAGATTAACACGTAATTATAACTTTAAAATAAATTATTTTCATGCATATAGATGTATTTTTGATGTGATTGAATAAATGCTTCAGAACTTTAATTTTGTAAAGAGCTATTCGTGACCAAAAATAGAGAAAGTGGCACTGAGCCAAAGTAACCTTTCCTGTGGCAAAATGGGTCACTCAAAGGAATTTCATTATTGAAACTATTTGGGTAGCCAGCCTTGCAGGTAAAGCTTAATTACGTAGCTTTCAGCAATCAAGTGCCATTAATTTCGGGTTGCTGGCCTGAAAAGAAGTTTAAGTGCAAGCACAACACGATGTTGTTGAAAATTTTCAAAATTTTTTAGGCAAAAAACGTGGAATGGTTTCATTTTTCGTAAAATTTAATAAAATAAGAAGAAGATTTTTTGATATTATCCCAGTAATTTCACTAGAAAACCACTTTGTGATGTGTGGAGTAGGCGCAGCTCTGACATTTTTAAAATGTTGAGACAATCAAAATATTAATTACTAATTGCTGCAAATTTTCAATTTTATTAGAACGTTTAAACCAGTTATAGTTACTTAATTATCATACTCGAACAACACAATAAAACAATTACCTTTTTCTAAAAAAGGCCTTTTACATTTATTTATTCTATAAGAATAAAAAATTAGGATTATCTCTGGATAATAACAAACATCAACACTTACATTTTCTATAGAAATCGCTGCTAAAACTTAAAGTAGCTTCTATTAACGTAAAGGTAATTCTTAAATCAGACGGCTGAGTAATTTCATCCGCAATAAATTTATATTTATAAACATGTTTGGCTCTACGTACTACAATACCGCAGTATCAAATACGTTGGCATTAATCCATCAAATCGCAAACATATTTTTCAACTTACCTATTATCAAGTTGTGTAAGATTAAGAATATGTCTATAAATAAAATGTTCAAAAATAAATTTCCCGTAGAATAAATAATCGTTAATCATTTTTATTATTAACATAGTGTGATGTCAAAGAATTGATTAAATATACATATAACAGAATTTTAAATATAAATTATTTTCTCCATAAGAGTAAGATTGAGCCAGTAAGTGAGTATACAAAACGAAAAGGAAAATAAATAGACGCGTGAAAATCTCAACAAAAGCGTTCATTCCGGGCACGTATATCCTTGACCATTAAACTTACCATACAAAATTATTTATTCAGACATTCCCAATTTACTAATAAAATCAAAAAGATGTCGAGAGTGGATATTATTATCCGTATAATTTTAAAGTAAAAACCAACAAAGCAAATATTAAGATTCTTTTCCACGTTATTACAAAAATGAAATAAATGATTTTATAAATACAATTTATTTTACGCCGTTTAGTCAATTAAACAAAATGCAATAAATCCTTCCTGGTTTCTATGAAAACATAAGTATTTTTAAATAGTTCCATTTAATAACTCAAACATGTGGAGTAAAATTGATTCTTAAAAATATTCAAGCCAGCGAAATTAAGAAGCACCTACATAAAGCAAAGATCATGCGTAAAGAAAAAAAAATATTGTCTCAAGTTATAAGGGAATCTCAAAACGACGCCGCCTCGTTTGTAATCACCATATGAACACGCCGACCCTAGCCGTTCTCATCAGTAATGCGTGTTTCACACTAAGAGCACCTTTGCAATTTTGATTCTAGTCGGAACGGTGACTGGAGTCATTCATAATTATAGACTCATATTGCATTATATCATTTTGTCTACTATTACCGCTAATTTCCATAACTAGTACAGGATTTTTTTTAATAAATTTAGGAATTGCTTTTTAAACAGCATTGACGAATATCTCATTCACCTTAATTTT
The DNA here is from genome assembly GCA_018245475.1 of Pharmacophagus antenor. Lineage (NCBI taxonomy): Eukaryota > Metazoa > Arthropoda > Insecta > Lepidoptera > Papilionidae > Pharmacophagus > Pharmacophagus antenor. The sequence goes on along the minus strand of DWQX01001714.1, from coordinate 364 downwards.
GATATAGACCATAGATGGTTAAGCGCCACCCCCACAACACCAATAACTCTCATGTATATGACTGGAGGAACAGCGACGCTGTTATGGCAAGCGAAGTTGTCTTTGAAAGTAGTAGTTAGTCAAACAAGTTTAAATAACTCCTCTAATATCCAGATTGCACTACTCATGTGACCCCGGGACTGAATTCGGAACCTTTGTTTTGCAAGGCGCGCAGTAAACCACTGCACCACGGCGGCAGTTTTAAGTTGATGATAAGTGCGTAAACATGCCCATAACAATGAAGACAATGTTTTTACAAGTAAAGATCCCCATACTAGACTTCAAAAAGTCCGTGTTACTTTGTAACCTAATTCGAATAAATGAA
>DWQX01001713.1:0-25903 GCA_018245475.1 Pharmacophagus antenor | reverse complement strand
ATATATATATATATACATATATATATTTGAAGTGAAGCTATTTTCAATCAATGAGTTTTAACAAGACACTAAGAAATTCTTATACCGATAACAAACAGTGTGGTACAATGAACAAACAAGTAAAGAAATATTTAGAAAATGAAGAATTAAAAAAGGAGCATACTTGTTGAAGTAATTAAATAGGTACTTCTTAACGAAAATGAAACTATTTCGATATGTACATTAGCGATAAAAAAAATCATTACAACTAATCCGAACATTTTTATAATTTTACTAATTATTAATGTTTTCATTTTGTGCCGTTTTACGAGGCTAAAACCCTCTGGAGACCTAGCACCAGTAAAATCAGTTCTTTTATCAAAACGCAACATAACTGATTATTAAGCTAGCTGGCGTTGTTGTGTATATTAAAAAAAAAAACAAATGAGTTACAGCACAAAACCATACGACGACATCCGTTCATAACATTTGTAATATTGACAATTATGAACACAGATGTTTTTAAACATTAAATAATTATGTACATTATGTATTTTAACCTATAACACACGCTTAACCGTAATTATTAAGCAACTGTTGACAATAGAGAACAGCATATAATTCGCATGACAACGTTATCTTGGAGACACAAGGCAGCGACACCAGGCTTTAACACGTAGCCGGATGTAAGTGCTTTATTCACGGGCGACCACGTACGGCCGGGCATAGCGATGCGAACCGTGTATGACGTCACATACACCGGTTCACCGCACTATACAATTGGCGAACAAAGATATGAGCCGCTTTGTCGTTACGAGTTATTCTTCTATTGCATCTTAAATCTAAATAATAAACAGTTGCTCAACGCTGTAGAATCCGGCGAAACAAGTTCGGCCGCACTTGTTCGCCCGTAAACGCAGCCTTTTAGGCACGATACAAAACATGCACGCGTCACACTGTTAATGTGTAAGTGGACAGTGGTGCTGGGGAAACGCGGCAAGGGTTTAGAGACGTTCGTGGGTGCGGTCAACGGCCGTGGCTTTAACTTAAAATAAAATAAAAATAATCTATATATATATATACGAACCAAAAAAACAAGTACCAAAATAAAGTGTAATAGGTGGTGTCGCATATAAACACAAATATGAAAATAAAATAAATGTTTTTAATACATATATTTTTAATATAATCAAAAGTATATTTTTGAACTATTTGGAATCACACTGTAACATATGGAGTACAATTTTTGTAATATAAATATCAATTGTTATGCAAAACAATTTATGTAGCCATACCCCGTGACCGCACCCCGCGTCGCCATTGAGCGATCGCTCAATCTAACACATTTTACCTATTTTGCGGCAGAGTTGGTCAATTTGCTCACGACCCGTGTTAGCGCACGGTTCTCAGCTCTCAGCCTTTCGTTCTCGGCTTTTAGTTTTTGCAATTGCTACAAAACGAATACCAACATTATAACTCGTCATCGCATGAAATTGGCGATAGTGGTGCAATCTTGAGGTCCGCCATTTTAGCGAAACAAAACCATACAAGCCAAAACAAAAATCGATTATGAAAATAAATAATTCAGTGTTCTTATTGTTCGTGTATCGTGTACAGTTATTTTAGAGTTCGAGTGGATACCTTTAGCTCTTCTTCCATCTCTGACAGCTTTCGCTCCATTGCCCGTTTTTCTCTTTTGTCGATTTCAGACGGCGAATTTTGATTCTGAAACGACCATACAGATAGTTGAGCTTCTAACGGTGGTAACAACAATTTCACTGCGCAATCGCTGACACGTTGATATCTTATTATATTATTAGCTATCAACAACAAGGCTATAGGAGAACGTTCGCACTACAGCTGACATAATGACTCTATAAACATTTGAAGCCAAAACTTGCGCCAATCTGTCAACAAGCAAACGCGTACATAATTACTCGTGAGCGGTGGGCGGGTATTAGTCAAATGCTTCAAAATAGGGTCACATCTGTTTCACGAGTGTGACGGTCGAGGAATACGCTAGGAGTCATCGCATCACAAAAGTTCAAAACAATTTAACATCGCATGCAAAAAAAAAACTTAATTTTCAATGCAAAACATATACATGATACGATAATAAATAATAAGTTTATTCACCGGGGTGAAACTATTTTTTTTTATATTACATATAATGTCTATTAAGCAGACTTGAAATAAATAAAACTAATATTATGAACTTAAATAAGAGTAACACTTAAACACAATATGATTTTCATAAATTCTACACCGTAAGATAAAAAATAAAATGATTATTAATTAATATTGATAAATTAAAAATCGGTAAACATTGTAAATAATGCTTTTAAAACTAGACTAGATTTAAATTATCTATTTTTAATAAACACATTTTTATGAATCTCGAGACAAAATTGATAAAACTGAACAATTATTATACATAGCATTTACATGAACCCATACAGAATGAATTAATTTGAAATAATAGTAACAGAAACGCGTTCAGATCATAAATCGAGACATTGAACTAGAAACTGCACAAAGCAAAATATGCATTAACACCAATATATGTAAAATAAATGTACCACTTGTGAGAGCCTGGCAATCGTGGCGGTTGCCTCCTGCAGCAATTGTTCGGATGTGGCGAGCTGGGCTCTCAGACGCCGGACTTCGCTCTGCGACGCGATGTACAACGCTTTATAGTCGATTTCCTCGCCGTCCTCCGTACGTTCGCTACCAGACTGCAAAATCGATACAATATATACTTAAAACAACATTATCTACTAACACAAACAGGTTTTTTTTTACAGTTTTTAGCTAGCACTTGATCTATTTTTGGCTTGATTTAACATCAATGTAGCAATGAGGCCGTAGATGGTGAAGTGTATTCGCCTAGAATACATCTGGTTTTATGTGTATTACTGCTGGAACACAGCTATGCTGTTATAGCGGTAAACTGTCATCAAGGATGGTAGCTAGCCAGGCGGATTTGAAAAATCCTACCACCATCCAAACTCCGCTACACCCGCCCGCGAATCGAACTCGACACCTCCGCGTTACAAGACTAGTGGATAAAACACTTAACCACGAAGGTAATAGTAAATTATAACCCTTTGCGGTCGAGAATGACTCGACATCGCTTTTCGTTGTAACGCATCGCACGTCAGCCGAGTTTTACATGACCATGTCTCAGTCTTAGTCAAAATGACATACAGTGTAGCAAATCTGAAGTAGAATACCTCCTAGAACGTAACGATGGAAATGGTCAATCTCTCCGCAAAGAGTTCCAATAAAAATTAGCTATACCAATTTGCGTTCGACTTTTAATTTTTTATTTATTGCTTCAAGCATCAATGCTTTAATTTTATTTTTTCAAAACAGGAAACATAGGATTCCAAATTACCAAAGACATGAAAATATATGCGTATATCTAGTGTTAAACACGATCGGGTTTTATCAATGTTGTGTGACAGTTCCATAAATTATTTTTATTATTGATGAACATCGGTCAATTGAAATGCGATGGTGTTACATGTCTCTAATCAAAAAGTAAGAGAAAAGCGTAATTGTTAACAGAACGAAAGGAGATTTTTTATTGGTGTCTTCCAAGAAATAATTCCAGCATTTCTTAATATCCAGATATAACATCCTGTAAAAGTTTTATTATAAATATGCCAAATTTTTCTCTACATTTATTAGAAAAATAATTATAATGATAAAACAGTTCTGCTTTTTTTAAACTATTAATATCAATCTATTAATCCCTCATTCCACAGCTCAACATAACAATTTTCTCTCGCAATTCGTGACGTGCATAAAATATAATTGAGCTTAATATTCATGATTTGACATGACGAAAAGAAGTAACACATTTCCTTGAAATCTATACCACTAATAGTGCTGATTTTTTTTTAATGTAATTAAAATATTTGTTCCGATTACGAGCCATTATCAATATACATTTAATTTTAATAACAAATATTTTAAATCGTCGTTTTCGTTTTTACAAAGTACAACATTTATAAAATAACATTAATAGTGTTTTAAAAAGAATATCAGGTTTCAATACTGAGTCATAATATTTTATTGTATAATTCTATACTCTAATTTCAAACATACACAATAGCCATCTGATGCTAGCGAGCTGAGACTCAACGAACGCGAGGTTAGGGCTGCCGCCAAGCCGAGAGATGTGAGTGAACGCGAACGATCCTTATTCAAGCCGCTGTCCCTACTTCCTGCTCTTGATTTCCTTTCCGGTCTAACGGGCGGTGCTGGCGGTACTTCCGGTGCCACGACCTTTCCCACTGCATCCACGGCCGATGACAACTCCTGTGCTTTCGCAGGTGGCACCGGTTTAGGTTTGAAGTTCTTTTGACTCGCTAATAATTTTTTATCCAACTTTTTTAACACCGGTGTCATCAAATTTAACGAACTTAATGAAGCACTACTCAAATATACTCCACCGTAACCTGAACTTGTGCCGCCGTATATACCCAGACCCGAAGGGCGGTTCAAACCGGCCGTATAAGGATTGTAATTCCTATAAGCATTAGAGTTGTAAGAGTTCGAGTAACTGTTTTTATAGGGAGTATATTGACTACTACTAAACAATGAGCTCAGAACATTCGGCGAATTGCCATAGCTAGAGGTGAGACTTCTTGGCCGCGACGTGTATCTATCTTGCTTACGACTCATCTTGGTTCACATCCCACATCACACGTATAGTGGGCTATAACGCGATAGAACAGAAATAAGTGACAGCGAGCGTCCGCCACGCGACTTAAAAACACACTGAATGATTTTCAACTCTTATAAATCTATGTGGTGTGAAAATATCGTAAGCGCCCACACTAAACTGGTCAGAACATCTATGCGAGACGATTTCAGTGACGTAATGTAATAATCAGACAAAACCGCGCAAGAAAATTATCATCAGTAAATATAACAATGCAACAGGATACTGCCGCTTTCATTACACAAAGCAGCCACAAGTTGGTGACGTAAGGATTTTCGTCCTTTCCACGCGCGTATTTGAAAATAGAAATCACATTATGTCTATTATTATCGTCTAACTAGTAAAAAAGTAAGTAGCATAAATATAAAAAGTAAAAAAATACACTTGCTTCGGACGATAAACTATTTAAAGAATATCATTTTTAAATATGAAATAAATAATGTAACTACAAGAAAAAATAAACCATCTATCCGTATGACGAATGACATCCCGAAACTGCCTTATCTCGTGGCAAGAGTTGTTGTTTAGGAGGCGAAAATAAAATCTATTTTCAAGTTTACGCTGACTCCCATCCAGAATACTTCTGACCTAAATACGGATTTGTTTAGAGACGTGTAAAGCAGGTGACTGGTGTTTTCAACAACTCGAAGAACTGGAACCAATATAACGATTGCAAAATCATGTTGCGAACGTTTTATGTGCTGTAGATTGCAATAACTATTATGATATTACAATTCTAATTTAATTTAAGAGTCGGAATGTATTAAGCGGCACTAAAATTGAATATTTAGATGACCTATTTTCTCTAGAAACAACCAGTGCTTTTTCTTTATATTATTAATACCAGAAAGGTATTTTAAAGGAGAGCGGTAGACATCTACAATTTGCCGTGTGGGTTGCAGTGGGATTTGCCGCCGTCATCGACGTACAGAAGACATGTGTGCTCGAAATAATGTGGTTTCTAAATTTCATCATCACAAGAACATTTTAAATGGTAAGAAATAATTTTAAAAGCTAACAACATTGTGATAGAGTATACCTTCACAAGCTTTTTTTTTTATTGCAACTATAAATATTATACATGTATCGCTATATTAACATTACAATCTAAGATGTTGACCCACTTGTGATAAAGTCTGGTTTAAGAAAATAGAATAATATATATATATATATATATCTACAGGAATTTAAGTTTTAGATACTTGGACAGAAAATAAGTGGTCAATGTATAGAACATGATCGACGACAATAGAAATAGAGAAACGATAGAGATATATAAAACCACTTTAGTTGTAACAAAAACCGATATCATTGCAAAAATCCAAGTAATTTCAATAATCGTTTAACAGTTACTAAGCGCAAGTAAGTTTTTGGATAATAGCCACAACTTTAAATAACATTAACACAAAACCATAAAAGACTAACTTGTTTATCTTATTTTGATAATTAAAATCAAATGTAGCGAAAATGATAAAAGTCAAAATAGCAAAGTGCCAGTACGATAGCAACGTTTATGAATTACATAGATAGTAGGGGTATCTCATTTTCCTTTTGTACTGCCGACTTTTTAACCGGCCAAAAACAAGGTAAGTTATAAATATAAATAATGAAAACGGTCTAAATATCTCCTTAAAATTTGGTATTTACAATAATTGTTAAACAAAATAAGCAAGTTTTAAAATTAAAATGCTAAACAACTGAATGTATACGATGACGTTTAAATTTATGGACTCATTACTAGACAGTAAGAACTGGATTCAAGCCAATTTGTCAATTTTACAGTGAAGTTGTTACATGTTTCCACTTTTAAATGTATACTACAGTCTAATACAAATCTTTAATAAAGTCTAAAGTTACGCAATTGGGTAACAAACAAAAAATAACTCAAATCGGGATTTAAATTATTTGCTATCATATACTCGTTTCTTTATGCTTCTAGTAAATGAACCATGAGCATTGATTTATCCTATCCAACGCATCGAACTAACTCTGAAAATACACCTCATTGTTTGCTTACGTCAATGCCAAGAAATGATGTAATGTATTTAAAAAGTTGTGTGATGCGTCTAGATTATTATTACATTTAGCAAATATTTCCACACATAGGGCTTACTGTGATATCGCTACAGACAAACGATGATATAATATTAACTAAAAATTTTTGGAAACCTTTAAAAAAAATATCTATATTTTTAGATTCAATAACGATTTTAAATTCTTAAAATAATGATGGAAGCAAAGTCATCTAACTACAAGAGAATGGCAACACTCACCTGTGCATTATCGATATCAGTATCACCTTCGCCGCCCCCGCCGCGGTCATTAATGATGTCCTACATCAAGAAAATATATTTATTCAAAATCCTATCTGAAAGCACAATAGCAAATAGCCGATGACGTGATTGCGAGTGACTAATCACTTCATTTAATAAAAAGTTTTGAATGTTTTGTGAAACTAATCTCAGACCGAAAACCATGTTATTGTTTTGAAGATCTAGCTTCTTTTTATGCTAGCTCCATAGGCCATGCTTTTCGATATTACTGCGATACTAGATGTTTTATCTTTATAAACACGTTAATGTATAAATAAAAGCTATGAAGAAAAAAAATTAAAGAGTGCAAATGTTATAAATTTTATCAGTCTACACTCACGTCCATATCAACATGGCCGACGCCGGTTGAGCGGCGCTTAGGTCGACGGCGGCGTTGTATTACGTTGAGGGCTGCCTGCGTACTCGCCGGTGATGCGTTACTGGAAGATTTGCCTTCAGAACTACTTTCTCGTTCCTTCTCTTTCTCTTCTGTTACATGCGGAATTTATGAATCCATTAATCAACAGTACTTTTTGATCGTAGCTAAGATCCAATATTCCTACCGTCGCTAGGGCAATGAGATCTATCAGGATGATTTTTCACAGCTTACTGTGGCTATTCATCATCCACAAAGTCAATCTGCAGCTAAAATAGTTTTGCTATATTCCCTCAGTCATACATAAGAGATTTTTAGTATTCTTGATGAGCACACATCATCTCCTGCCTCATTATCACTTAAATACGTGAAATCGAGTAAGTTAGCACATTGCCCATAACAGAAACATGTTTCTAGATCTATATGATTAAATTAAAAGTAAGCCGTTCGTTTACTAACATCTATTACATGCCACCTCCTGATTATGTTACATTAAACGGACATATGTATATAACATTGTTATCAACACTGTGGTTAAATGTGAATAGCACATTACCTGTGTGATTCTCTTCTTTTTGCAATTTAGTGGTAAGGTTTGCAGTAGTGGAAGATAGCGGACGCCTCAATGAGAGTGTCACCGTCGCTTCGGTCACGGTGCTTGTGCTAGTGGACCCCGCAGAGGACGGCCGCGCAACAGCCTCACTCGCGTCCTCCAGTTTGAACTAATGACGTCATTCACTTTGTTACACTCGTTGGAAAGAACAAATTTTTACAATTAACGTCTGCGTGCATTTCGACTTTGTTAGTTTTTTTTTCTATTCTATTTACACAGTCGAACCTTGCATAGCGAGCATAATTTGTTCCGAAGTATTACTCGTCAGGCGAAACACTTGTTAAGCGAAACAATCTTAGCCATTAAATTAATATAAAATAGGATAATGCTTTCCATGTTGAAAAATATTGAAAAGAAACATTTTACAATGGGAATGAAATTCGAATGAAAACTACAAATAATGTCTAAATGTAATTTAAGAAAAATGTGTGATTCTTCCGACATTAAGATGCTTGCGCAGAGTTCTAAATATAGATTGACTTTAGCAATAGCATGGAAAGTTTAATCGCTCGATTCGAGGATTCCCCTATCCAGGTCGCTGTATATGCGCTACTCGTTATGGGAGGTTCCACTTTACATATTGGTAGGACAACCATCCGGCGTTAAAGCTATACGTTGGTTTTAAAATTATAGACGTTAATATAACCCGTTACAATTTTAAAAATAAGCAATCATATTTAATTATTAGTAACACTTTCATCGTGTTAAAAAATTCATACTCAAAAAATGTTCTTATTATATCTTTACATTTCGAACCATTTTTCTTTGAATATATTTCAAATAAGAATATTTAAGAATATGAAAAACTATGATATAGATAAACGCGAGTTGATATAATAGATGTTATTGGTAGTATAACGTGATTGATGATTTCAGTGAATGCATACTTTGAACCAACCTTAGTTGCTAGGTCAAAGCGTCTGTCTTAAAATATATGAAAATCGTTAAAAATTTATTGATAATATAATTTTTATAAGAAATTTGTAACGGCGCATTTTTACAAGTAAACGTGTCTCGTAAATATCTTCAGCATTATTGTTCTAACAGCGCTTAAGTAAACGACGTCAAAACACGAACACAATTAACAAAACATGCGTGGTAAAAATGAAACCAGGTTATTCTTTAAATTAGATAATATGGAAAGCATATGAAATACACACAAACTGACGGATGCACATAAAATATAAATTAATCACAGGTTAGGGAACTAACTAGTTTCATTCAGGACTTACAAAATTACTTCGTACCGTCGTTAATCACAAATCGTCACACACAATCGTTAATACTTAATTTATGAACAATTCATATTCCTTTAGTAAACATGCTCATCGTTTTATGTTGTTATAGTAAATAAACAGTTATAATATACTACACAAAGTAAAGTTATTATGACGCCATGCATTTCATTATGTTACAAAATTGAGAGAACTGGAATCCTTTAAATTTTGTAAAAAAATTAAATGAGTAATGAAACTTCATAGTACAAAATTACACAACTCTCGTGTAAAACCTCGCCAACGTTAAATTCACTGCTTTATTTATATATATTTAGTTATATGTGCGATATATAATGAAAAATGATACAATACTTTCACGAGTCTTAGATTTTCACACCATGCGTCAATTCCCTAAAATTTTGCAAACCTATGACACGATAATGTCCACGACTATCAACAGTTTATTTTGCTATTAGCATCACTCGATATAAATTCCTTGATCAACATTTATTTACATAGATATTCAAATTCAATAAACATTTAAAATTTTTACATATTTTATCATCATGATTATTCACATAATTCAGTCATTACTATACGTTTAGAGATTTAAATGACAGATTAAATTTTTATTACAAAGACATAAAAACAAAAATTTTCTTTAAACAGTTCATAGTCGTGAAATTTCTATATGGATATCATAACATATATTTTATCAATTGTATACACTTAAAAAGACTAAAGGAACTATACTCTGCATAGGAGAAAATTATAAGGAATCTTTAAAATACTATTGGGCACCTTTAGCATCAACTACTTCAAGCAAATTATTGCTTTATCATATCCATGTTTTAAAGAGTTGAAAATATGATTTAAGTTTCTAAAGGATCACATCAGAACGGTAATTTTTAACTAATCCTAACTCTAAGTCCACTGAACGATTCAATTATCAACAAATGTTTATGTTAGAAAAGCAAAATGCGTTAACAAATACTTTTGAATGGTGTACAAAAAATAAGGGTTACTGTCATGAGAGCCGCCGTGTAAACGACACATAATATTCCCAAATTAATACAAATGTAGCTATCGGTTTACCCACAAATATTTCAAATTTAATAATTCAATATATTTTAATGTAAAAGCGTTTACAGTAAATTCTAGACAGAGTATAGCCATAGTGATTAGTGAACGGGGCGTGATCGAATGTAGACAAGGTATGCTAGTGAAAGACGTGTGGACTCTTTAGATGGTGTATATGATATCCGTATATATCGCGCCAGCGGGTCCAAAGACCTTATTGGTGGGGTCGAGCCGCAGCCGCCACGAGGGGCGTCGCTCGCTGTTCGCGGCGATGGTCGCTGTCGCGGTTGCGGTGACGCGCGCCAGCGCCGCGGTTACGGCCACCTCGCCGCCCACATTCGCACGCCTCTACATGATGTTTCGGTTCCGTTCAACCAAAAATTATAATTTCGCTATATTCAGTTTTTAACGGGACATTTATTAACTCGTCGAGCGCGGTGCGTACCCATGGTGACTAGCGCTAAATATCCGTTTGGCAGCGACGATCCGAAAGTATTAGAGTTAAAATAATAAATATAGTATTTTCAATGATATTTATCAAAACACGTTAAACAACATAATGTAATTTATTAACAATTTTAATAACTAACCAAAATATCTTCTATTCTCTAACCTTTTTTATACTTTCGTGGCATTTTGCAGACTGATCGTCGCTTTGCTTGTTTTTTTTTAAATGTATAGGAAAAAATTTAAGCAAAGTAATCCTCATTTTTGTTATTCCAAAAATCACAAGACAACCGTCAAAAGAACACGAATATCGGCGCCACGCTCAACGTGTTAAATCACTGACGTGTAATACGCAACAGTTGTATTAAGAATTAACAGAAATCACGGGGATTTAGATCAAAGAAATCTTAAAGTAACTAGAACGCAAAATATTATAGTAAATTCATAATCTGTTAACACCGTGAAATCAATTTACGCTAATCGAACAGAATCAATGTAGATCATTATCTAAATAAATAAATAGACATCACTATATTTATTAAGAAATAGAATAGATATTTATCGACTCTTTAGTCAACAGAAATTAATTATAGAAAAAGATATTACTTACACAAAATGTATACCATAAAAAATAAAATAAAAATTTTTCAATAATTTTAAATGTGTAAATACAAAAGTAACTTGGAAATCTAATGAACATTATTGAAATAAAAAATTATGTAATTAAAAACATGTCCAATTATTTCTAGAACAGATTTAAAAGTAAACATTATTTTTAAATATATATCCATGATACTAAAGTTTTTAATATCCATTTCTCATGTGAAATGGATATTAAAAAAATATATATTACATACATAAACATGAGCTGACACTGTGTTGAAGATGATCTTTATTATCACAAGTTACATACGAAACTAATAAAAATTGTAAAATCAAAACCAAACACGAAATTGTAATGCCAATGAATTATGTCCGAATCATGCGCTACTCTTTGTCATATATGATTTAATTGAAATTATTATAATGTTCAATAAGGTGCTACTTTATTTATTCTCCATAGATAAAATGGTAAAGAATAGCACAAATTTTAAAACTGTTTTTAATGTTACAATTATATTTACAAGTGTCAGACGATCAATTTCAAAGAAATTGTCGATAATTGTACTTCACAAGCGAGGATTGTATAAAATAAATTTATACCTGTGGCTGAATAGTAAAAATGTAATTATTCAAAAGATGTTTTTAAAATAAAATTAATAAAAATATCTTTTATAATGGCTATAAATAAACTAATTTTGAATATATGACCTAAAAATATCAAGAGGATAACATGCGTAAAATGCATTATGAAACATTTTTTCAAATGTATACAAAGAAGTATATACAAAGTAATTCTGTGAAATATTGAGAAAATTTTTATCATCACTGAGATAACTGAGATTTAATAAATATTGCATAATTCTTACCAAGGTGTTTTCCGTATTAGCTGGTTGTGGATCATCGACTTTGTTAGGTGATGTCAGTTCAGCAGTACCATTGCCAGTCCTCTTCTTGACCAGTTGCTCAGCAGATTTGATCTCGTCAAGTGTAACACCCTGCGTCGAACGTCGGGTCTCGCGCACGCGTTTCGCGTGGGCTTTCCTCTGCGTTTCGCTCTCCTCGTCCCTTACAGGGGGTACGAAAGACCTAAAACATATATAACACGTTTATAATTACCACATACACAAGCAAATAATAATTACTTTCTATTTTCTAGTACTAAACACAAAGCATGCGAATGTTAAAAGTTAATAGAATAAAACAGGAGATCAAGCGCGTTTAAATGTTTACACATATAAAACACTGTAATCTGCAAAATATAAATGTCCATGCAAAACAACGGACATAGCTCCACGAATATTATCACACATAAAATAATATATTTACTTGAACACGGAAACTGTAAAACATCTTCAAAATAAACACTAGATAAAAAGAGACAATATTCACATAAGCCTAAGTAAGCAGAAAGCCAATTGTGAGGGGAATCGAAACCTGGACTACAGACAAAAAGTGAAATGATCAACAACAATACCAGACTGTCTGTACTTGTTATACGTTAAATCTGAAAAGTACAGACGTTCGCTTATTAATAGGACGTGGGTTTGATCCATACTGAGCTTGAGGTTCCAGTGGAAGAAAACATCATAAGAAAACCTAATCCAAGAGAACATCTCTGCGACACCTACCAACCAGATATAGGCTGAACACTTCTCAGAGAAGGCCTCTAGTGCTAGCAGTGGGTTGTACAAACTGTGTTATTTATAACATATTCCAGCAACCAAAGTTAAAATTACGTTCCTACAACATATATATATATATATATATATACATAAAAGCAGGGTAAAGTTGCATGCGTGTTTGAAGTCAAACAATACATTAGCGAAACAAAAAAGGAAATCTCGTGTCCAAGTAAATAAAAAAAAACTACAAGAGCGTAAGTACTTGAAGAAGTTCTTGAATATGTTGCCAGGTGAGAGTTTGGTGGGCGTGGCCGATGTCGGTGTCGAACTGGTACTGTTCAACTCTACGCTCTCCATGGAGCTGCCATATATAATTACTAATTAACACTAGTACCCTAGTGTAACTGCACATTCAGTGGCTACTCCATACATTACATTATTCATATTCGACATTCATAACAACGACAATTCACACCAAATATTCATCGCAGGAATAAAATGTATCATACACAATAATTGTACTACTTCTGAATTTCTTATATAAATTAAATCTGAAGGGAATGTTTTCCTATATACATGTTTTATTTATTTTCTTTAAAATTATGAAGTATTACTATACATGTTATTCATACCGTTGGATGTCTTAAATATATTTTCCAATAAGGATTAATTTCATCTAATTTTTTATCCTTACATATTTAAATTAACCACCAGACCAGTCACTTTGACTGGAGAACCCTATAAAAAGGTTTCGTATACTGATATGCGTTTGATATTTTTATTTTTTCTATACCGTCTCTGACAACATTGTTCTATATATTTTATTGCGAAACAGGAAAAATATGAATGCAATAATGCACAAAACTAATACAGATACGAAAAGAAAACCAAAAAAAAGTCTCGGTGAATCTAGTATTAAATATCTCCACCTATCCTAAGAGACATTAATAATTAATTAAACATTGATTTTAAAGACAGAGTGATAAATGGAATACGATTTGAACTCATATTGCTGCATGTTTGATTTATATGTATTAATACATTATAAGAGACTTAGTTACATACCTCCGAATAGTGGTTTGAGTTGTGTTAGTAGGACAGGCGCTCGCGCTGGGGTTCGCTGTCGAGTTCCTTGTGTTTGTATCCCTGTCTCTGCGTTCCATTGGACTAGTTCTGTATACAATACGAATTTCATTACATAGAACCTTACAAGCTTTACCTTTCATATGTTCATTCTTATCCATAACACTGATAGTTACAAATATTTTTTTAAAAAAATTACAAAATAATTACGATGTCCAAGATCACATTTCATTAATAAATGTGTCCAAACACATTATCCAAAAAGATGACTTAAAATATTAATAAAACATTCGTATTATAAGTTATGCTTTTGTTATGAATATATTAAAATAGATGTTCTGCTGTGACCGAGGAACAACAGCCTTTAATTCAATTACCTAACATAAGAATCGTATTCCATTAATAACACAATCATTTATGAAAAGAAATCGCGTTTCTTTTACATGTAAAATCACAATTTAGCTCTAAGAAGTAGTGATGATCTATCAATCACATGTGGAGAGATTCCCTGGTGGCTCAGGACAGAACTTATAATTGAAGTTAGCAGACTACAATGCTTCAAAAGACCGGTTGCATATAAAGCTCCCACAGGAGCACTAGAAATAATTCCTTAAAAAACAGCGCCACACACATTTATAATGGATTTATAGTGGTTCAATGTAAAACGAAGCAGCTGTCATGCTCGGTAGAAACTCGCCATTAAACAAATGTTGACATGTATAAAAGCAGAGAAAACCTCCGCCTACTTAATCTTAGAATATGAGATAATGGCTAGAAGCTCGTGAATATCCCAAGAGACTTCATCAGGATCTGGCCTAGATAAACTAGTCTATCTTCAACTTACACGCAAATAAGTCCGCTTAGTTTAAATAATAAAATAACTTGAAAATATTAAGATAGTACGAATCATTGATTATTAAAAATAGTTGCAGTGATCTTTCATAAAAGTCAGAATAATATTGTGTTCATTGGTCACAGCATCATGGTCGCATATAGCACCTGGTCTTGACATCCTCGTTAGGACTTGCTGATGCGTTGTTAGTGGCTTCGACAAGGTCTCTGAATAGTTCGATCGTGTTCAACCTGGTAATCGGTACCGGTGGTATAGATGGACACGATGACGCCTTTATTCTTGCAGTCACATCGCGATAACGTTGATAGAAACTGTTCACACACAGACAACCATGCTCTATGTACAATTATTATACATTAAAAGCATAAGCTTATTGAATAATGAGTTTATCAACCCCTTGCGGACGTATGTTAACAAATAGCCGCCAAAACATTGTTACCACGGCGTTAGAGAATTGGTATTTATGGTGCAATTCATCAATTGAGCTGCAAGAAATAACTAATTTATTAAATTATAACAAAATTATAATTTTCATGCAGTTTAAAATTTGTTCAACATTTTTAATTTATTACTCTTTATAAAATATCATTTTAAAGCTAGGCAATTACACATTGAACGACTCCATCCGCAAAGGGTGAAACTAAAATTTAATAAATGCATAATGCAAATAATGTAATTATTTTAATAAAGCAAATTTAATTTATTGATAAGTTTTTTTATGTAGTTCGATTGGTATTAAATTATTAATTTAAAGTGAAGAAAAGCAGTGATTTCGTTAGTTTTAAGTAACAAAATTATTTAAGTAAAAAAAAATGTACACATTACAACTACAATAAATATGAAGTATACTCTAATAACAATGTAAACATGTAAGCAAATTTGATAATGAGGTTTTTAAACTACTTTACGTAAATCTTCAATTTTATATTTTTAATATATTATTTAATACAATTTAAACTTGATTGTAATGCTCCTATTCCTTACCTCATTTATTAATTTTCTTATATTAGTTAATAATAATGACATCATAATAAAAATTTTGCATGAATTATTATATGTCAGACTCAAGTCACTAATGGTTTTTTTTTATTATTAGCATGATATGTAATGAATATAGTATAATTAGTAAGAAAGGTTATTTCCACTACTATAGTGACAAAACAGAGGGTTCAGTGCAAACGCCTCCAAGATAACCTTTAAGGGAAAATCTACAGTGGTAGGCATGATGATAGCAGCAGAAATAACTTACGTCTTATCATTTTCAAAGCTGTGCGTTCTACGCAGCATTGTGTCATTGTCTATATTATTTGCAGACTTATTTTCTTCTGAAATAAAAAAAAATGTGTTTTGCTCAAATCTAACTATTTTTACTAACTTTCCGAATTTGTATTTATAATAATATTCGCAAAATATTTATTACTTACTATTCGAATCCACTAATTTTCTAATGGATGCCGGCAAGCGCCACGAAGGTCCGGCTTCTGTATCTGCCTGTGGTTCCGTAGTTTCAGTATTTTGCACAGGTTGGACACGTCCTTTCGGTGGTTTGCCTTCAGCCATTTTTGTTATTATTTCCGAAGTTGCGGGTGGCTTATCTATAGGACGATAATAATATAATTAGGGGTCAGTGCCGATTAACACTTTGACGTCTGCATATTTCAGTAATATTTTGCATAAATATTTAGAAATCAAAGGCTCTAAGTATTATAAAAAAAAAAAAACATTTAAACGCTTCAGTTCTATATTATAACGAAAACGAAAGACACAAAAAAAGATGTTTTTATCGTTTTATAGCCTTAAAGACAGCTAAGGATTTGTCACCTGTTACTATTCCCACGTAACAAAAAAACAACACTGTTGTCACCGGACGTCAAAGTGTTATAAGAGACTCGACATGTTACATTTGTCAGTGATGTTTTCCGTTAAAATATTTTCCTCTGTAAATTATTTTTAAATGTCGTTTTCAATATTCCCCGTCTAAATTATCATTACTCCGTAATATATTAAAAAAAAAAAAACAAATTTATAAAAAATCTATGTACAAATAATATAGTAATAAAATGCTACAATTTAGCTTAAAATTAGTTGTAAACTTCAATTAAGAAATTCAGCATGACAATTAACTTTAGTTGCAGATATAGTAATTAACAATAGAGCAGGTTAGAACATGAATAAAACTTACCATTGACACAGTTTTCCATTTGGTTAGGGTTCTCCAATTCAATACGTTTAACATCCTTTTGAGGCTCGGTGCTTTTGCGTTTGTTGTTATTATTATTATTATTATGTTGGTTGTTATTATTATTATTGTTGTTTTTATTTCTAATGCGGCGCGGTCCCTTATCCAAAACTTCTTGCAGCCATGAAGATATGCTTGGATCAACTAAATCCATACATGTTTGTCCCTGCAAATAATGAATAATTTAATTGTATTTATTGCAATTTGCAAAAGTATAGTATAACTTAAAGTTCTTATTAAAAGTAATAACAAAGAAAAATACTCAAACTGACCAAATATATAACAAGAACCATGTTTATATTTAAAGTATGTATGTTTCACATAATGATTATTTATCATGAATCAACTATTGAACTTTCAGGCAGAAAATGAGTCAGTTAATATTAGCTATGAATCATTATGTAGAAGTGTATGATTTAGGAAATTGACCAATAAAATATATATTGAAATTAGGTCACATGAACAGGACTTATTAAGAAATATCATATTAGCGAAAATTGCCCAGGATGAATAAATAATTTTGTTTATACATAACCTAAATCTTTGTATTCATCCAAATCATGCCACCGTCTTTACTCGTGTTTCGCCCTCCCCCATGTTCTATCCCATATTACATTTTATTCTAATCCAATCATCGACATTCACTTCCATTCTAATGTCCTTTACTTTCCATTATTGAGTTAAATATTTGTATACAATTTAATTTCAAATAGACCAAAACACTAACCGAGTAGTTTTTTAGATGTGGATCGGCTCCATACTTTAACAACAGAGCGGCCGTTTCCTTTTGTCCCCATAGTGCGGCGGCATGCAACGGTGTCCAACCCTCGTAGTCAACGCAGTCTGGATCGACGTTGCAGTTCTCAAGAAGGGTTTCAGCCACCTAATGATTGTATATATTCATTACATTTGGTGCTCAATAAAATCCATTAAGATAATAATTTGTTAGGCTGGTTAACATATCAAATATCATGACGCATCGTCAGAGAACTATTAAAAAATATCTTAGCACATTGTTGGCAGGTAATATTACTAAACAAGACAGGCAATGGCTCTAATTTCATTGTTGGACTTGAAAGTAAAACACCTCTACATAAACTGTCACAAATTTATCTTTTCAGTTTTGATTTTTACTTGATTTTTTTGAAGAAGCAATTAGTGGTTGAAAGTCATTTTTCTTCTGTATAGACTTCAGAATTTTTCTATTAAAATCTTATGTGCATACATGGCTAAAGATACGCTGTTATTAGGTTGGTCATATGAAATGTCGGATTTTTTTTACGTGCAAACGTTTCCCTGCTTGTTTTCGATATGCTTTTGTTTTTAGCATAACCTCGTTTATAGTCGTACTGTCCATCGCCAGAGTCACATTTTAACAAAAGAGATTTTCTCAAGTGTTCCCTTTTGTTATTTGTTTTGTACCGATATGAATTCAACCGATATTCTGGTAATTTTTTGTACGAGTATAAACTTGGTAATAATGCTGCAATAGCTGCACGCGACATAAACCAGGCGTGTGGGGAGAATACTGTTAGCGATCGAAAAGTGCAGCGTTGGTTTGAAAAATTTCGATCTGGTGATTTTTCACTACAAAACGAACCGCGAGGAAGACCCAAAACAACCGTGAAAAATGATGATCTGAAGGCATTGGTGGAAGCGAATCCAACTGTTTCCACGAGGGAACTTGCTACCATTATGGAAGTTGACCATACAACGATATTGTGACATCTTTCTGAAATTGGCAAGGTGAAAAAAATGGATAAGTGGGTACCGCACGAACTAACCGAGCGAAATAAGCTGGATCGGTTGAACGTGTGCTCATTCATCGCTACTAATCCGATTTGATCGAGAGTCATTTTTCGATCAGATTAATACCTGTGATGAAGTGGGTTCTTTACGATAACAGGAAAAGCTGTGCGCGGTGGCTTGATAGGGATGAGTCATGTGCTCATACTCTAAGGCCAACACTTCATCTACGGAAGATTTTAATCACAGTTTGGTAATTAATTACTTGTTCCTTCGAACCGGGAAGACAATTAAGATCGGAAAGTACTGCCAGTACATTGAAGAGATGCACGAAAAATTGAAAATTATACGTCCATCGCTCGTTAATCGACATGGCCCATTATTTCTTCACGACAATGCTAGGCCGCATATATCTCGCATAGAACAATTGCGAAATTAAATGAATTGAAATATGAAGTTTTGCAGCACCCAGCCTATTCACCGGATCTCTCGCCAACCGACTTGCATGTTTTTACATTTTAATCTGTTTTTACGGGCTAAACAGAATGAAAATCTGAAAAATTCGATATCTGAATTTATTGATTCTAAAGATCAGAATTTTTTAAGACAGGCATCTATGCTTTAAAGTCCCGTTGGGAAAAGTGTATTGAAGCGAATGGAGCTCATTTTGATTAAATAAACAACTTGTGAAAAAATATATCCAGTTTTATATGGACCGTTTATTTTGAAAGTGGTGTAAGTCCATTTTATTTTGTTTCGAGAAAATTAAGGGTTACTTATATTTGTTTATTTAAAAATACAGACAAATCATATGAGGACTGGCATTGTTTCTATTGTTTTATCAACATTTAATTTGTTTATATAAATTTATTTGTGGCTAATTAGACTACGATAACACATATTTATGTGCTGTAAATGGACTTACACCACTTTCAAAATTTGACAATTGTAAAAATCTTGTAATTTCAATTTAGAAAAGTCAAATATCGTTTAAAATATACTTCATTTTAATATAATTTTGTTTACAAATACGCATAACAACACATAAAATTTTATTTTAGACGGCAATTACATTATCATTACAAGATACTGATTACAAGAATTTACTTATTCTCTACATGTGGTAGTGTTTCCAAATATGCATGATGCACCGGAGGTATATAGAGTAGTAGCTACTTCATGTCTTTATATTTTTCATACGTAATAGGTCCGGCATTTTGGTACAACGGCTCCAGGGCGATTTTTTTTAAATTTTAACGGTCTTCCAGGACGTCGATATCATAAATTGATAATTTTATAATCTGCGTCCGTCATCGTTGTTTTATAAAAAATGGTATATGGTGCAAATTGTAGGAACCTCAACCAACATATTTGCAACCAATTGACCTGTTCCCCATTAACATTTTTTTATGTGTTTTTTAATTGCATTTTGGAGATTTTTTGTTGAAATGAAATTCTCCCGTTTCATTTCATATAAAATGAATTTATCCTGTTTTCTACATTGTGGTATTACATTATAGTAATCTTGTGGTGTGTACACAAAATTCATTTTTCTCAATGCCATTTCTATGATTCCAAAATCTGCATCCTACGGAAGGTATGAATGCCCCGAGAGTAAAAATTTGTGGTCATTGTCGGCGTCCATCTGCTATGCCACCTACCTTCATCAATCGGACTTACACCAATTTCATAATCGATGATTATGCAATTTCATTTACCGACCGATTTTTAGTTGTACAAAACAGAATTTTTTTGAGAAATAAAACATGGACTATTTATATATAAAAATTTACATTAAATTAAGCATGAATTACGTGATAGCATTTTTCTCAAAAATGGACTTATACCATTTTCAAAATAAACGGTCCCTATAGTGACTTGAAAATCCGATATTTCATATACACAAACCTAATATAATAAATTTCTTGGTACATATGATGCCAAAAAACAAGGTACGCCTTAAACAAGATGAAAAAAGTTATCGTAACTAGTAACATGTCAACAATGTTTACCTTTATTAACTTTATAATATGTATTTACTATACATGAACATGTTTTAATATAAGGGTGTTAATTAATCATAGTCATGAGAGGAATCTCTTTTTTAAATAGAAGTTTGGTAAAAACTAAATTAACTAAATTAGTTTAAAAATTACATCAAAAATTTTATATATTATAAAATTTGAACTCACTTCTATATAACCCTTTGCTGCGGCGACGTGAAGCGGTGTTCCGCCCGTCTTCAGATCTAACACTTCGACATAACCATTCGCGGCCCAATTCTGTGCGTCATTCATCAACGCGCAGACCTCTGCATTACGATACTTGTTACAGTCGACACCTAAAAATATATAAGTAAATATAAATTATTTATTTCCCCTATTAATCGCTTTGCGTATCGATACTTTCCACAAAAGCAAATAATCCATAAGTAGTTTTTGTACTTAATATTTAAACATTAAAATTCGAAATCTATATCGCATTACTTATTTACTATTAGCGTATTTTTTATAATGAATATTATGTCTAGTATATCATTTTCAATATGAACGCGTAAAAATCATTTCAGGCGTATACGCATCTAACGCGTTCAAAAAGAATTAGTATTTTTTTTTAAATACATTAGCTAACACAAACATACCTGGTGGTAAGTTCAAGGAGTAATCTATGGTGATATATCAAACTACTTTAAAAAAAATAGCCATTATTTTGCAGTTATTAAAAACAAAATGCAAAAGGAAAGCACTGCGGCTATAAGCGATTTTCGCTCGTGGGAAGTATCTATAATTGACTACCTAAAGGCGGTGTTCGGCGCAATAGTGTTAATAGAGTTAGTGAATGTTGAAATTTTAAAAAATAATATGAAATCTAACCTTTTTCTTCGATAGCTTTTCGGAGTAATCCTGACATGGCGTCGTGATCAGCAATATCAATCGGTAGTTCACCGTCATAATTGACAGCAGCAACATCAGCGCCATTTTCCAAAAGGTACCTGAAATAATATTAAAAATAAATTAATTTGAATAATCGCCAGCGTAATGAAATTCTTTTAATTTTACTTTAAATTTAAATTAAAACATTTAACAACATAAATTAAAAAAGAACCTTTTATAGCCAGGAATAAACTATATCCATATATTTGAAAATAATTTCGTGGCCTTGTAATAATGTAAAAATTAGAGACATAAAAATATGTACTATATGACATATATATTTACTAATTATTATATATTTTGTAAAAAGGTACAATTTTACGATTGGGGTTTATTTTCGTTAGGTAGACAGAGGCTATCCTCCTAACATAAAAAAGGTGCAAAGATTATAATATAAAACTCATTAATATGTTTATAAAAATTATGAATTATATAATTTCAGATTAAGAAACGTAAGTCAATAATAAACGTAAAAATCATGAACAGTTTTTAGCCATCTACGTAAATACTATTACATAGCAATAAATTTGGTTGCAAGAATGACAATGACAAAAAATAATGCTAAAAATAGAGATGGAGCATAGAAAACTGATTTTATTAGTTGCGAATAATACAACAAAAGTGAGGGAAAATTCCAACAAACATTAAAGTAATAAATACATAGTTGAGATTATACAAAACTGTGAAAGTCTGTCACAGGATCATATGGCTAGAGAAACAGTGAAAATGTAATTAACCGCAATAAAACGTTGACATTTTTAGGTTCACATAACACAAATATATCGCCTTCCATAAGTCATGTCTTGATTAGATATTTGCTGACATTGAGTTTATTTTAGTGTGTTAATTTACAACTTTTAGCCAAAATAAATTCTCGTTTTTTTTTTTGTGAGATACAATGCCCATAACAACGGAATTCCGACCGAAAGTCATTTTATGTGATTACGTAATCGAAAAACAAAGAATTCAAATATTTAAAATCTAACGTCACTGAAAGGAGCAAATGTGAGAAATTATAGTGAAAAATCTCCTATTGATGCAGTATTTAAATAGCTATGTAACGAATAAGTCTGTGATCATATTGATGACGATTTTAAACCATGTAACAATGATGTAATCTGCAATGTATAAGTTTCGACCATTTTTAACAGACCACAGACAGAGGTACTCAATTTGTCCCGTAGCTTTTTTACATATATCCCAAAGTTGATATTGTATGTTTTTAAGTATCTATTTTTTTTTTGAGTAAACATTTAAATAAAACTTTGAACCTTTAGGGTAAAAAATATGAACGATTGATTTTCTTTGTTAATAATTACTGAACCATTGTCTTAAAAACGTACTGTCTTTTACATAAATTAACAATGTCCAAACGTATTACCAATCTAACGAAACACTGAATGTATTGGATTGATAACGAAGAGGTAAGAAGCGACATGAGCAACATAGGGAACGCCATTATCGTCCCTGTCAACACTACAAACAATTCGTTGAATAGACCCAATGACGGGAACTCCTATGTACATATTGATTCAGACGAAGCTAAGGTTCATCGCAACAGACCACTGTTATTCGCAAGGAATAACGTTAATATAGTTTTATTATCATATCACGAATGAAGTTAACAATAACTAGGCTAATTATGACGTGGAGATAATCATTCAAATTAATAAGTTAAAAACTTGAAACGGAAAAAATAAAGCATTTATTATTTTGGTAGGAAATAGGCAAAAGTAAATTTTTCCGACCAAATATAAAACTTAAAAGTAACCACTTACTAAACATACTGTCGATTATATAAAAAATACGTAATATCGCAACATTGAAATGTGTACGTAAATATTATAAACGATCCATAATTTAATACAGACAAAGTAACTAGTCTAGCCATAAATACTGTTCTTTTTTTTAAACTTTTTAAGTATTTTGAATTTGCAACATATTTAATATTTTAAAAACTTCTTTCGATTTCGCGCCAATTCACCTATTTTTTCGTGTTCACTATCAAATTATAATATGGAATGTGGTGTTAAAGGAAATAGAATTGCAGTGATCGCCTTGCACATAATGGATATGGAGTCGTCGGTCATATTCTAGAATCTTCAAAATCTTGGTATCAACCGAATGTTTTTATATCGTTCTATCAAGAGATACAAAACTTCATCTGTCGAAGACCAGAAAACTTCGGAGTGGCCGCGTGCTGCTAGAACTACAAAGGCTGTTAATGCTGTTAAAGGCAAAATTCGTCGAAACCATTAGGAAATAAAAAATCTTATCGCAAAAGATAGAGTCTCCTTCTGTAACTCTATCGCGTATTATAAAACAAGGCCTGAAGCTCGGTGCTTATCGTCGATATACAGGACATGCCCTAAATCAATCCTTACAATTAAAAAGAATGGATCGATCAAAACGCTTTCAGTCGCGATACGCTGGTGAAAAGCACATAAATATCCTCTTTACCGATGAAAAAAATTTCACGATTGCAGAACACTACAATAAGCAAAATAATAAATTGTACGCTCACAGTTCTAAGAAAGCTGCTCAAGTAGTTAGAAAGGTAGAACGTCGTCATCATCCTGCATCAGTGATGGTTTGGTTGGACGTGTCAAGTCAAGGAGTCACAAAACTATACTTTTATTAAAAAGGAGTTAAAACTTCAACCAAATGTTTTAAGATACTGCCTTAGATAGTATTGTAAAACCTATCAGCAATACACTTTTTAAAAATATATCGTGGACTTTCCAGCAGGACTCTGCACCTAATCAAAAGGCACGAACTATACCAAGCCTGGCTCGAAATCAATGTTCCGGAATTTAGAAGATCTGAAGACTAGCCTTCATCTAGCCCATACCTCAACCCTTTACACTTCAAATTATGGTCACTTTTAGAGGACATGGCCTGGTCTAAACGACACGGCGATATTAAGTCTCTTAAGAAATCTTTGTACCAAGCAGTGGCGAAATTGTAAACTTGAAAACAGTGCGTAAATTCATAGATTCGTGACCATACAAATTAAAAGCTCATATAAAATCCAACGGTGGCCATTTCGAATAGTATATTTTTTTGTTTTTTGCTGTTATTTTAATAAAAATGTAGGTGTACATTTTAGTAATATTACATTACTTCATAAAAAAAATGTATTTTCATTTGTATCAGAACTTATGGCTGTACTAGGGTATAATAGATTATTACCAATCATCAAAAAATTAATACTAAATCCCATTTAAAAATTAGTTCATACGTTTCAATATACGTACATACAGCACTGCGATGGGAAAAAGGACTTTCGCTAGACATTAATGAAAATGTATCTTTTTTTAAAAAGAAAGTAGTTCAGCGAGTCATTTAACACTAGATATACCGTACCCGTCTTTTTGACTGAACAAGCCTATAAAAAGTTCCGTGTACTGATATAGGTTTAATTTTTTTTATTTTTTATACCGACTCTGACAATATTGTTCTATACATTTTACTATGAAACAGTAAAATAAAAATACAACGTAGCACAAAATTACTGCAGACTAGAAAAGAAAACCATAAAATTGTGTCGGTAAATGTAGTGCTAAGGTAATTGAGTTATGTACAAAGAATAATATAGTTATATTGCATTTTCGAAACTTTTGTAAGTTGTAACTGCACTTTTTAAAGATATGTTATAAATACGGCAGAAAGGATAAATTAAATTTGAATGAGGAAATAAATTTCTTTACTGAAAAATATAATTCATAATTTTACATTGAATTTTTCACTCGATTTTAGTACGGGTATTCTATCTGACATAGCAACACATCCAATTCTTGTCTTCTGTTCGAAAAATATTAAATTCGTGGAAGTGTATAGACGTTTTCTGTAAAAAAATAAAATAAATAATCACTGCTTATACTAAATTTTACCTCTGAATATGACTAAAGACAGAGTAAGAAATGAAAGGAAATAAGAAACGCTATTTCAAACAAGAGCTCTTAGTTTGCATAAAATCAATGAAATAATAATGCTGCTGCTGCTGCTGCTGCTGGATTCGGAGAAGTAAATGCTGTTAGTCATAGTGACCATTACAGCTTTATCGAA
>DWQX01001712.1:0-25914 GCA_018245475.1 Pharmacophagus antenor | reverse complement strand
TTCCCTATTTAATAAGGTAAATAAATAATTTGTAGAGCACTAACTTTTGAGTTTTATTCAATATTGTAATTTTTTCAGTGTGGTCTCAAACTTTTGGCCGGCAGTGTATGTCTGTTTTCGGAATATAAAGATATTACATATTTTACCTTATTAGAAAAAAGGGGTTGCCAAGATTAGACATGTAATTTGCAGAATGGATAAGAAATATCTCGATGATTGTTAGGATTAGTTGTGTACATGTTGTTTTAACATATATATCAGCTATGTTTAAACACTCCGGGCATTTAAATAAACATTCAAATTCCCTAATCTCATTATTGTATATTTTTCTTCTTTTATTTTTCTGTCTTATTATTTTCCTTTTCGTCAGAATTACTCAGGCGTCGATCTAACCATTCCAAACAGAACAAAACTAATTTAAATTGCGCCTTCAATCGTGCCGATATAAAAACGATTGTCCACGCACCTTTTAGACGAATGTGTGTTGTAGGTAAATGAAGGCAAAAACGTCGATCTGCTTACGCCGACGCCATTACCGTAGCGGGGCGTCAGACACAATAAGTCACACAGACCGCCGTACTATGCGACGTTTCTTGTGCGTATTCCCACAGATCCAGTGTACAGGTGTCGAAGTGCCGTGCGCCAATTTAAATCGCATTACGATGACATCTCAATTGAAGATGGAACGAGTCGCAGAGCTCGGAAACTGCTGTTAGCTACAGTGGTACAATTGGCGATTGGTCCACTTCACTTTTCAACAAGCATTGCCACATCTAAATCTAAAAATAAACTAGTGATGGTTCAATATTTTTGTTGTCGAAATAGCTGGCTTGTTAGGCGATCATTTAAAAAAAACTTGTTTTCCTATACTTTGTGCACTAACAATAATTTTAACCTAATTCATAAGATAATCGGACTATAATTAAACATTTAGACTTATTCACATATAAATGATGTCATTTGCACGAGAATTTAAGTATTATGTATTTTAGTAGTACTCAACTTATTATACGTAATTTATAAACTATATATTTATATGTAATATGAAATGTGGCTAATGTTTAAATCACTAAATATGTATGAAATGAAAATTAAACTAAAATCTATAAAATGCGCGATTTGAAAACCACACCCACACATTCCTATCTATATAAAAAATCTCTCAATTAATCGTCTGCCAAGGGAGTATTTTTTTAATCATTATTAATTTATCTCAATAATACTCCAGACATCGATTATACTACATCAATAATAAAACGCTCAGAACTAAGCCCATAATATATTTACATAATACGTCTGATTAATTCTAATGGTATATACAACGAAAAGGTAAACATAAGGAACTGAGGAATTTAAATCATGGTTTAAATCTTTTCATATTCAAATAAGCTCATAATTTGTTCATTATGAGTGGTGGTTTATTAGACGTGTGAACTCAAATACCAAATATTGATTTAGTCACATTAATAATAAATTTTGCCTATTCAAAAATTCTCAAGTTTGCGGAAAGAGTATCGAAATTTTAAATTAATAAAATGAAATCCACAAAATTCTACAGAACATAAAAATTTATCTAATGGTTAAATAAGTTTTACGTAATATCGAATCTAAATATATATTTAAGTCTATTTTAGATCATTCAAATCCATTAATTTGTAAAATATACTGTTCTACGTATTTAATAAAAACTGGTTAATATTAATTCAATAGAAAAAGTATATTACCCGTTAACATTAATACGTGATATGGATTCATGATTAACATTATTAAGTGAGAAACATGTCTAAACCTTCTTAGCTCTCGCTGACTGCAGCGCGTTTTCAGCATTATGGAAATGGGCTCCATTAAGC
Organism: Pharmacophagus antenor; assembly: GCA_018245475.1. Taxonomy (NCBI): domain Eukaryota; kingdom Metazoa; phylum Arthropoda; class Insecta; order Lepidoptera; family Papilionidae; genus Pharmacophagus; species Pharmacophagus antenor. Next base: position 24,064 of record DWQX01001712.1, on the reverse strand, counting down.
TTGATTTAAATGTTAGTGCTGGTGTTGTGCCCTCAAGGGCAATTTGTCCAATAAAGGGCTAGCCATTAGCGGACGCGGGTGACGCGCCACCGTATTTTAATGCGCAAATAGCGTCCCCGCGAGATAAAGATCGTTAAGAATTCCCTTCTTGCGCTGCCACCGAGTGACATGGCGAATCGCCCGCGGACTTAATTAAGAATGCTCTCATCGTTTTTCGCGCAATCGTGAATTGAGATCTTTACAATGGGTGAGGTAACGAGCTAACTGTGCGCACGAAAGTGTACTTCGATAACTTTTTTACGGAGGTCAGTGTACCTGACCCGTTCTGATCCTATATACCTAAATAAACAATTCTGATTTTGATTCTGGTTATCGAATTGGTTAAAACTTCCACCCTATGTTTCCTAACAAAATTGAAACATCTACAAATTTATTCAAAAACATCCAAATAGAGAGGATTCTAATCAAAATAATAAAAAATCATTACAAGTGGAAGAAAAGGATACCTTTGTAGTATTGATTCTGGTATTAAATCTATTAACCTTTAAATGAAAACTAAGGAATAAAAAACAATTTGAAGGATGCTCTAATGAAATTACTGAACTGATAAAAGTTAAAATCCTCTGTTTCGAGGCAAAGAGGGAAATTTACTGTTATAAAAACGTCCTAATTAGTGCCATGTATTATTGTGCAGTACGTATAATAATCCAACAGTTTTATGTCGAGATCAGATATAATGTAAAAAAAAAACTTCTGGGAAGTCATTCGCCGCTATTTCAGTGTGCATTATAAATGATTTACTCCGGCGTCAAATGGCTTCCGATTTGACAATTTGACACCGTAAAATCGACCGCTCACCTGATTTTTTTGTTAAGTTTCAAATTTCGCGCCCTAAGCGTGCGAACCCCGTAATGACCGGAGATTATGACATTCTAAAAATCGCTACTACGATAAGTCGTGCTAGACTCGACTTAACACCGACATAACAAATATCAAAATTAGTTTATACCGTATAAAATTTTTCGTTGACCTCTAAAACAATTAGTCCTTAACCTGTTGTCATTAGATTTATGGACATTTTTCATTTTATTCTTTCCGAGTCCGTGGTAATTTGTAGCATTATTGTATATCATTTTACACGTTCAAAAAGTGTAATACAATATTGCCAGAAACTATTATGAATATAGAATGCATTTTTGTACACAGAGCTTTTTATCGAACGCTGTGTTAATAATACTATTTAAAAACTTATACAACATATATTCAATAAATTAAATAATAACAGGATTAGTCTTAATTACAAGTTTATTAATTTCGTTTTTTTTAATCTATTAACAGTAGTAAAGACTACATTTTCTATATGTTAAATTTTTAAAAACTGTTCAGATTGAGTACACGATTAGTAAAGGTAATGTCGTGGAAATTTTTACATGGTGGACATTATTTGCACTATGCGGACCGATGCACTTATAATTCGATTAATATGCAATCACTTGAGAGCCGATCGAGAAATTTGTTCTACAAAAGCAGATCAACAAATAATATTCTACTATATTTAGGATGTTTTGAAGTGTTTAATAAACTCACTGACTTTATTAGCTCTGTGCTGTATTGAATTTTAAAAATTATAACAAAAACAGTATAATAAATAATTATCAAATATCTATTAATGAAAAAATACTTCATAACTTACATTATATGTTTTATTGGTAGATATTATTTTGTCTTTGATTGCCATAAATAATATTGTTGGGGCATGTAGTATATTAAACGGCTTTACCTTGGAATGACTACCTTTTTTACTTTTAATTGAATTTAAAAATATTTGCTGTAATAAATACTAAGTATTAGTACTTAGTACAAGCTTAGTTGTATAAAAACCTTAATTGCAGTCATTTAGTCAGTAGCTGCAGTTTTAAATATTTTACACTCAACCCCACGAACCGTAGGAAATACGGACTTGAATAAACATAAGAGCTTTTTTTTAGACCTTTGTTTGTCTATCAGGAGATTCTACCACCCTTTATCAAATTATATGTGTGTGTGTGTCATATTTTTATACTATTATAGTGGCAAACAAGCTTATGCTCTGCTAGTTGTAAGCGATCACGGTAGCCTGTAGATGCCTTAAAATACTAGAGACAGTTCGAGTGCGTTGCCGTAGATAAACTGTTATTATTTAAAACTGTATGTTCTTAATATAAACTACTATTTATTGCTAGTATTATTAATGTGCGAATGCGAAAAATTATAGATATACCTGTTAATATTAGGGATGATCACAAATATAAATTATTCCCTGTTATTATGCAACTACCATAGTTTCGTAAAATTTTATTTTCAACACAAAATTATTAGCGGCGTAACAGTTATGTAGTAATAGATAAATACGTTATTGTGCTCAGATTAATTTATTTTAATTGTTATAATTTATGTTATTCTTTATAGAGATTTTATTTACTAGTAACTTATCCAAATTTGTGATCGAATAATGACAGCTACAATAAATTTTCTATACCATTTGAAAGATCCCAATGAAAAGGTTGAAGCGTTAAACGTCTCTCTTCCCGCATTTAAGACGTTAAGTTATGTTTAATTTCGAACTGCGTCGATTTAATCTCTGGGCGTGAGCGTAATCGCGGTACGTGGGTTAGGTAGCGCACGGTGCGGTATCTGTAAACAGTTATGAGTGGCGATGGCGAAGGCGCTGCGCCGGCGCGGCTTTGTTTGCACAACTTTATCCGTGTTTGTACGGCTATGGCACAGGCGTGGCGGTAGGCGTGCGCGAAACACGCTCCTCGAGGCTTAGGGTTGCCAGTAATAAAAAAATATAGAACACAATATTTAAATGCTTCCATTGCGCAGTGGTTTACCGCTCAGATGGAGTCCATAGTGGTAAGCCTACATTAGTAGCAGAAATTAGATTGTGGTAGAGTTTATTAAAACCCTGGCTAGCTACTATCTTTAATGTCAATCTACCGTGATATTGTACATTACTATGTTCCGACACCCTCACATTTAAATGCCAGAAGTATTCTTGACTAGCACACTTCACCACCTACGGCCTCATTATATATTAACATCAAGTGAATTTGAGGTTAATTACAGATAAAACAATCATTATAACGTTTAGTTAGAAGCTTCTGATTGTTTTATTCTTCTCTATTTGACACTGCAAGTGTTCTATGCAGTTTCACTTATCTACATGCGAATGTTTATTACGACCATTATTTGTTTAACTCTAATAATTGATGAAATGGCACTGAACAGTTTTAGGCGCAATCCACGTATTGAAAATAGCTTTTTAACACGCATTAATGATCTTACATTATATTCATTTAATTACAGAATCCAGAATCCATTAGGTATCACTTGAAAATATGAGTAACTATATAATACTATAAATAGAGGTCTAATTAAAAAAATCATAATAACATGTAACTGTAGGTTAATCTTTGGTATAATGATTTCATTTTACTAGTAACTGTGACATATATTAGTTAGAGAGAAATACAATAAGAAGTGTTCTTTCTGAAATGTTGTTGAAAATGTTTTTTTTGATGATTGAACATTTGGAGAATAATGTTGCAGATTTTCATTAAATCCTTGGATAAAAGAAAAAACGACCGAAAGCAACACGAACTTAAATTTTTTGAATTCAATCTTTTGATTAAAGTTTATTGATAAATATTTTTCTTAAAATTTAATATCTGTCATCAGTTGCTTTAAAAAATCTCTCAATGGCTTTTCACTTTTTTTATAACTGTCGACATTGTAAATATTAAGTAAATCGGCATCAATTATCAATATTTCCAAAACATAATCCTACTGATGTCATTATTATTAAATCGAAATATGAAAATATATCTGATACATCTATAATTTTGCATATGCAGTATTGGATGCTTTAAATTTAAGCCATTTTGAAAAGACGTTTTAACATATTCTTTTTTGAAACAAAAAAGATTTTTATATAGGAATAAATGATATACAGGCAATAACCATAATTTTGGTTCAAGTTTTGACGGCCGCTTATCTTTTGGCGCAGGTCACTTCGTTATAGATAAGAGTTATTGACGATTAATAGACGATTTGGCAGTCGTAGCATAACAAGGTGTACCAACCTGTTTATTTCAGTATCTTGGCGATAAAATACTATTTTTTTATATCAAGTGCTCAGTACAAACATCGGTACCGTGTTGATTTTAAAAAGATTAAGTCTCGATACTGTGGTCAATGTAAACAAGACTGCCGATATCGAGTTCAATACCCTCTAAAATTAGAAGAAAATAACATATTCCATACTGTTTTTATTTTTTCGTTTCGTGATTTATTGGTCAAGTATACTCGAATTTATTTACATATTTTTTTTTGAGTTTAAATTTTATAATTGTCTGTATTGTAAAAATGATATAAATATGAAAATTCTTGCTAATTAGTCACTTAAATAATTAAGAAAATATCAATTAAAACGAGAAGTATGATAGAAAATATTATAAATAAGAAAAAAATTACAACTTATTGTATTTTTTGAAATAAAAAACTTAGTAAATATTCTTTAAATTTTAATGTTTTTAAATAATTGTAAGTACAAATTTAATAAATGAGGAAATTATATCACTAATAGCTGTAATAAATCTTGTCTGTATCAGTAGTAATGTTAATGTTTATTTATGTTTTGGAGAAACTTATTATCCGTAAAAAGATAAAATTTTCTACATCCATATCTTACGTATACCGGTTTTGTTAAAAATAAAATAAAAAATCAGCCTACAGGTTACAAGGTACTAAGTATAGTATTAGTATAATTATTTAATACTTTCAATTAGATCGAAATCCTATTTGTTCTACTGATGGACCAAATATTAATACAAAAACCGAATCCTTGGTATTAAGTTCTCAGTATTCTTTCACATATCAAACATCGTAGTACCATAAGAAATTGCGGAAGCATTGTTAGTGTCAGGAAAAACGTACGATTTCATTTAACATATTGATGTGTTTTGAGTATATTTTGCATGTTTCTATATGTGAGCTGAATGGATCGTTTTCCATTTGCAGCATATCATAAATCCTTAAAAACATATTGTGAAAATGTTCTACACTAATACCAGTATATTACATATAATAGCTACACTTGGACAATAGGAAACAAACGCGTATTCTATATTATTGTTATTACTTTTCGATCCACAAAAAATGTAATGCACATATGAATTTTTTATGACTTTTATGTTTTTTTTTTGAGAAAATAATTGTTTTTCTTTAAAAAAAAACTATGGATTTTCACCCATAACAGTTATACTCCCGTGTACGTCCGATATACAACGTCATGTTTTAAAACATCACTCAAAACAATTAGAAATAAACAAAGCAAAATTGTCATTTTTTTTGGTGTCATATTATATAAACATTGATAAACATACTTTCTGGTAATGGATATAAAAATTTATCGTATCTAATTTTCTGGTAATAATATAGAACGGAACCTTATGTTTTCATTTTGACATAATTTCTGAGATAACGGAAAATTTTTGGAGGAACGAATAGCCTACTCCCTTCTTAAAGGTCGTCAACACCATTGACGCAACTTCCCGAATATTGCGGCTTCTATGGACCACGGTGATCATTTTCCGTCACCTGAACTGCTTACACCTTTTTCAACTCTATTATAAAACTGTTATGATAGTATTTGATAGTCAGGTTAATCATGAACGATCTTCACCTTGACTGTGACTATTAATAAAGTTAACACGTGTTACACGTATGAACAGTTCTAGTGATGTTTCATAAACCGTTAATAATTTCAAGTTGACCTTTTATATGGGTTCTATGCAAATATATTCTTCACCATAGGCTCGACAAAAGTGAGCCGGTTTCCCTTACGATCACGCGTGTATTTTTTTATTCTCTGATGCAATGCGATTTAGTCTATTTTCCTTGCCAAAATTTAAAAAAAAATCAACTTAGAAAGCCTATTTCAATAAGGAATTTCGTTAAAACAACCGTTTCAAATTAAAAACTTTCAGAGCTGATGACATTTTCCCTTTATAGTCTTTACAATATCCTTTTTTTAGGGAGTTTTTTTTTAATCTACAATGACAATATTTGTGACTTCATGACAATAAGTGGACGATGAGGCCAAAGACGGTGGTGTGCTCGCTTAAAATATTGTCTCTTTCGCTATCACTGAACATGGCAATGTTATAGCTCATAATTGTAATTAATGTATACGTGATAGTAATAGCCAGCCAGGCGGATTTGAAAAATCTCGAAATCTAACTAAAGACATCCATGTTACAAAGCAAGCAGTTAGCATTAAGGACAAGGAGGGAGTTAAATAATACCTGAGGATTACTGAAAATATCATAGATATTAGATAATAATAAACTTAAATTATTTATATTAATATCGCGATAAATTAAATAACACAAGTATATATATAGATTATGGATACCTGCAGAAGAAATGAAAAAGTTACTGGTTGGTTTAAACTATCAAAAGCTTCGAAAAACTGCAGTTTTAAATTCTTTCTTGACTCTTTAAATATATTACAGGGTTAAAATTTAATCGCGGAATATTTTTGTTTGTACTAAAATGCAATATGCAGTAAAATTTGTAGCAATTGCTATTTGAATATTTAAAATGAGTTGTTAGTTTTAGCCTATTTCTTTTCACAAATGCACCTTCGTCTATAATCAAAGCGTGATTCTGGCACTCAAACCCCAAATGAACGTAATATAGTCTTTAATCCATTGATGCAATGATTATTTCTATTAATTTCACGAACGCATTTATTTATTTAAACATGTTTGCAATTAAAAGGAATTATTAAACGTATTTAACTTCCTTTTCATTACGTGGCACGTGTTACACATTAAAACTTTATTTTTATGAGTAATGTAAATTTACAATTAGTGAAGAGATCCCAAGCCAAATACAGACAACCGGTTTTTTCTGGGTCGATGCTTAAAAAAATAGAATTCGCTGTCATAATACCTAAACTCTTAGGTCAAGAACCATTAACTTTTACAGGCATAACAGGAAATCTACCATATCGAGACGGTATTCGATTTATACTGAAAATAAATCTTAAATTTTTAATTTAAACATCTTAAAATGTTTAGTACGCTAAGGGAAATAAAATTCTTTTCATGTTCATGTTTTTACAATTACAGTTTGCAAATTGAGTTCGATAATCAAGTTAGTCATATGTTCTTTTTAATTATCTATATATTTTAAGAAAACGTGCAAAAAGCAGAATTAAGTTTTTTTTGATATACCACCTTATTAAAATAAAAAAAATAATATCAATTACAATTCAAATTCTAAATATACTTTATTCAATTATGCCTTTAGAGTAAATTTTGAATGCTCAAATAATTCTAAAGTTGGATCCTAAAATGTTGACTTTCGTGAGAAGAACCAAACAAGAAACTTGAGGGCACTGCGCTACGTAAAGAAAGACATTATCTTACCGGACACAATGTGCATAATAAAATGTCTATAGGAATTTAAAGTAAATGAAATAGATACGTGATTGAAGAAGCGTGGAGCTACCCGGGTGGGTCCGGCTACGAACCTACGGACCCTAGGCCACAGTGCCAACAAAGCGGTAACACGCGCTAATATATTCAGCGCGTCGATTGATGAAGTATAAAATTTCTTAGTATCGTCTCACTCACAATGGTATTATGATAATTTATCGGTTGGCTTGTGCCGGCCGAGTGTGTGGGAACACGAGCGAAACGGCCTTTCCCACGATACAGAAGCAAGTGGAAGAACGTCTCAGCGGCTAACGAATAGAGCGTCGCTTAATACCTTTAGTGTCAAACTTCGAAAGGCGTTACACTATTAAAAGGTCTTAAACGACGAGTGGGTCGCGGCAAGCGGTACTTTACGTCAACAACAAAGGCGCGTGTCGGCACTTGAGACGTTTCGCTGTCTGGCGGCGTGAGACAGAATTAGACTAAGTAGCGTCACGGAGGCTCGGACCGCACAATGGGCCGGCGCTGTGTCGCCTAGCGGTGCTATGAACCAACTCGCACCTCCGCAACACGATTGTTTTCTGATTAACTAAATCAATGTTTACATACCTTTCTTCAACGACGAACGTTTCATTATTGTAATGTCTTCATTGATATATAATACGTTTAAGGGAAAGTGTAAGTTCATTCTTCAGTTATCGTTCAGGTACATCGCTTGTATTTTGTACTTTAATATCTAGGTCAGTAATAATTTTAACGCTGTTGTTAGTTTGTAAAAACTGTGTACAGTAATTTCTATCCTTCGGTCCGTCACTTAGTGCGCGACGGAGGCGATAACGCACAGTGCGAACCGCCGCCGTTGCCGCAGCTACGGGCAGGGTTGTCACTACATAGTTTCATATAAAAAAAATAAACATACTTCAATCTTTATGCTTCTGCTCTCTGATCTAAATTAATATGCTTCTGAACTAATTTGTATTAAAGAAAAATCATAATATTATGTATCATTATGATTATTGCCATTTTATGTGATAAATTAGCACATGTAAGGAAAAAATTTGATTGACAACTGACGGAAAATACAATACCAACGAATATTTCTTGCAAACTTTTTAAAAACCTAAAAAAAATGTTTTTTTTATTTTAAATGTGTTAAACGACTTCATTGTATGTTGGCAATTTAAAAGTATTTACAATTGACAGCTGTTATTAATTGCCACGAGTCTTCTTCTCAGCAGTGCCGTTATTGTGTTATTCAAAAGCGGGGAAGCTTGCTTGCTTGCGTGTCTGTAAGAACAAGGGGTGCGCGTGAGAACGCGTGCTGACCAGGTGCCGTCTGCTGGTTCCCCTGACGACACACTTAACAGCTGCTCACCATTTTAAGACATTAATATAATAAAGGAAAAATAAACAAAAATTATTATCAGAAACGCACATAATTCTGTCTTTAATATTTTTTAGGTTTTAGTTTATTATAAAAAATTCTGTTTTATTATGTGATTCTAATAGAATTCATAATAATAATAACATTTTTAATTTATTAAAAAAAAACATCAGGAACACACCTCTGTCGTTAACATTCATGATTTATGTTAACAATTTGTATTTGTTTTATGTTTAATTATGCGTTTTTAATAATATTAATAAAACGGATTTCAATGTTATTTATTTTAATGTATGTAAAAATTACAAAATACTTAAAGAAGAAAAAACTAATTAAAAACGCCTTATTTTACAAAATAATGTTATGAAAATATATAACTTAGTTATACCATACACATGTATACTTCTTTTAAAAAAAGATCGTAAAAATAAAAAAAAAACAGTTACTCGCCACCCCTATTTTTATCACGGGCGTTTTGCCACAATCGGTGTAGGGCGCATAAAAGCGCCGAAGCGTTGGCGCGCGCCTCATTCGTTCACAGACTGTCGCGCGCGCAGCACCAATGATCTTACCCGCGAGAGCCATGTCACCGCCGCACGGCGCATACAACGCGCTGCCCCACGACGAGGAACCCGTGTCCAGAACCTATCAGTACAGAAAAGTAATGAAACCAATGCTGGAAAGGAAGCGACGCGCACGCATCAACCGCTGCCTAGATGAACTCAAAGACCTTATGGTCACTGCACTTCAAGCGGAAGGCGAAAATGTTTCGAAATTGGAGAAGGCCGACATTTTAGAACTCACTGTGCGACATCTTCACAGCCTGAAACGGAGAGGACAACTTGTGTTGAAACCTGAAATGTCGTACGCGGAACGATTTCGTGCCGGTTTCACGCAGTGCGCCACGGAAGTGTCACAGTTTATCACTAATGCAACTTTAGCGGCGAACGCAATGCAAAGACAGGGGCCCGTTGACCCACAGGCAGGTGCGAGGCTCCTGCAGCATTTGAGCCACTGCATACGTAGGCTGGAGAGCCCTCAAGTGGTTCAGCCGCAGCCGATCGCGCCTAATGGTGTTGCGAGGCCCATGCCCTTGCAGCCGATTGCAGCGCCTCCACCACAAAGTTGCCAGAGGCCCCTCAACGAAAGAAGTTTGAAGAGGCCAGCGGAGGCGGTCGTCGAAGAGGTGACCTCAAAACGCGCGTACGCGCCGCCTTCGCCGCCGCACAGCCCCGCCTCCGAGACGGACTCCGCCCAGTCGATGTGGAGGCCCTGGTGACCGAGCTGGCCACTGGCGCACCCTTGATCTCGCATGCTGCCCTTCCAGGACTGTGTGACCGGATGTGTGATATAGTTATGTCGTTTGACCCAGTTAACGTTCCTAGAACCGATGTGTGTTGAAAATCGGATGTTATTTCCGCTAGCTTTGCTTGTTGAAGTTTTGTTTTTAATTTAAATAAAGTAAGGTTTTTGTTTTAAATTCTGTTATTATTGTGAACCTGATGTTAACGTCTTCCGCGTCGGAGTATGTTTAAAATTATGTTAAAACTTATAAAGTACTGTAGCACTTAAGTTAATCTGTGATATTTGTAGCTCGCGTGAGTTGAATAGCTCAAATTTAAAAACTTTAAATTTAAGTTTCATATTTAGTCGTAGGCGAAAAGAACAATAAATCTGTGTTAAATTTGTAGATTTTGTTTTTATGTAAAACCCTCGAAATTAACATAAAACCACCAACAAGATGGATTAAATATGTTAGTTATCTGTTGATAAAAATTAGATAATTATAAATTAAAGTTGTGAGTATAGAATAAATCTGGAAATACCACTTTTATTAGCATTGATATAAAAACGTAAAATCCGTGTGCATATAATTAACATCAGATTAAACTAATAATATCCAACGCATTATTATCATCATCATTTAACAATTTTATTTTAAATTAAGTAGTTTGGCACCTGGCCAATATCCTCATAGCAAAAAATGTAGCTAATGACGGTAAATAGCACTGGTCTAGAAGTAGCCTATTCACTATTCTTATCTTAAATACCCCCACGTTCATACATGGACGGGTACACTAACACCGCCAGAATATTCCTATATTTCGATGTTGGCATTCTGAAGGATGAAGCAAATCGCTTAGTAGTGAGGCGCGGAATGTGGATAGAAAAGGGATGAATGCCCACCGTGTGTCGATACGTTCAATAGTAAAAAAATATACATTTTAATGACCTGTACGAATTCAATTTTCATGAATGTACGAGAAAACATTACAATTTAAAACATTGCGTATTTTCGATAAATTTTATCGAGATAAATGTGCGAAACGCTGCTGTACATTACATTTATGCATAAAAATATTTGAAATTATCTGAATTTCGCAATAGAAAGCAAAATGTTTGCCGATTTTTTTAAATAACAATGTGAAGAAATATTATTAGAGCGAATAAAAAAGCGGAAAGAAATGTAAAGATAATTTTTAATCTGTCTTATAGAAAAAAATAACCAATAAACTTTAATAGGTTTAAATTATTTAGTTGTTTGACAGATTACAGGAAAAACTTTAATTCCTCATGATAAACAATTAACAATTCAATTTATTATTTACACTTAGAAATCAATTTTTATATTACGAGTCAACGTGCACACGGTTTAAAAATTAGTTAATTAAGTTCATTATGTAAAAAAAAGTTATTGCTCTAGGACTATTCCTTATAGACATAGTAGGTATGTTCGGATATATCAGAATCTTTCTCTTTTCTTTTTTTCTCTTCTTTTTTTATTCTTACACCCACGTACTTTGTTTCTCGTCATAACCCCAAAAGCTGAATAGAAAAGAGAGCCTTCTGGCATTATGCTTGTCTTTTTATAGTTATCTAATGCTAATATCGGTTAAATAAATAAACAGGTTCATATCAGATAATCAGGTTTCATTAATGTAAATTTGTGAAATTAACAATATTAATTTGTACATAAATTGTTGTCCACAAAATCAACCATTTAATTGATTGATCCATATGGATTAATGCAACAAGTTTTTAAAAAAGGAGACAACATTTTATATTTTAAATGATCCGCGAAGTCATTGTTAACATGGCAGTTTGCATTTTTAAATAAATATAATTTTTAAACAAATATACATAAATTATTGGAAAAACAAAATAAATTAGGTGAAAAAATAAAAAATAATCCTTTTGCGCCAAATAGGCTGGACTATCATGTTGCTGGTCCTGTTACCAGTAGTTAAATCTCCGCATCAACCATAGATTAATTATACAGTTCGACTTATAATCCGAAGCGAAAGGCTTCTAACTTTGGCGTCAGTTTCCCACAACCGTTCCCGCGTAAACACTATCGCGATGCGGCGCAGGCGCGAGGGAAGGCACTTAGAAATTAGTTCGATCCAGTCTAATTGGGTCTTGTGGTTGCGTGCGTCTCACCGTGGGAAGCTCCGGTGAAAATAACATGCTCACTGGCAATTTGGGCTCGGATATGGCCGTGAGATATTCGATTTGAAAAATAGCAACACATTCATTTTTATATCATGCACGTATATGAACGGTCCATTTTGTCTAGAATGCGATAGGTCAGATATACAAATATATTCATTTTGTATTCATTACGTATTCCAATTTAATTTTTTTTACGGATAAAAGAATAAAAGCTTCATCAAATATACAGCCATTATTATATCGGTTAAGTATTCTGCTCTTAGGATATCTAAAAAGAATTCTGAAGAAATTTATGAGACTAAAATTTGTATCGTCAAGAGCTAAAAAGTTTTTTTGTTTTTGCAACAATGTATAATCCTGATTTAATGGATGCAGGGTATAGCCATCCCCCGCATCTATTAAATTAAATTATAGTTCTTATACTTTATTTTACGGAATTCGTATTCTTTTCGTTATTGTAGTGAGTCTTTACAGTTCACGTCTACTAAAATGAATTGACGTTTCAGTGACAGACAAAAAGTATTAGGAACTATGAATCGTTTTACATCAGCGTTCCTTTTATAATTGTTGTCAAGTCTGCAAACGAATGCGGAATTCGAGTTCAAATCCAAAAATCTCAAATTCGTTGTAACGCGGATTGAATTTAAAATATTATGTCGCACTCGTTTAACACAACTTAGTCATCTGTCCTGGTTTCATCATCATGATTACATCAGCATTATTGTAGTTTCTTACTCCATAGACAATGAAGGCAATTCTTTAAATTTATATTATATTTATTAAATATTCGTGGTCTTTAACAAATATGACCAAAATTTTGTGTCGGCAAGTTAAAAATTTGATATATTGTACCATATCTTATAGTCAAAGAGTTGGATTCAGTATTTCCAAATACTTTTAATAACTGTTCGCTCCGTGGCATCGAATGAATCACTCATATTCATTTAAAACGTCAACAAATACATTCTCTTAAACAAAACAAAAAAATTAAGAAAAGTATTAAAGAATTTGTCTATATGAAAAACGAAATTAATTTCCACAGGTTTCTACAGTTTACATGAAAAACAAGTCTTCTATTACGTTTCTATTTTACACTAAATATTCGTTATTATGTAAGATGTCATGAAACGGATGAACAAAAATCTTTATTTTTTCTTTTATTTATACTGTCTCAGAATCAAATAAAACATACTGTCGTTACATAGAAAGGTCTGGCGTAATATCATCGGTAAATACGAAACAGTACCAATTGATACCTAAAACTTTTACTATATTTTTATTAAGTTACGCTGTACGGTAACCCGAGGTGACAATTTTAGATTGGCGAGATTATTATATTTCATAACCTTCATTCTACATTTCAGGGAAAGGTTTCGGTCTGACGATTGTGTCCAATTTTATTTAAACAGACCTTGGTACTGTAGAAGCTGAGATTTATTATATAAATTGTACTATCAACAGAACTTGTAAAAAACGAAGAGAGATTATGTTTATTACATTGTACAAAATAAATATTTAGTGTTCTCGAAATACTTTTTTGTAAAATACCAAAATACAACGTATGATAAACGCAATATGGAGACAAATCGGATGAAACAATAAAGTAGCTATAATTTAAATTTCTTTAACCACTGATGTTGATATGAACTGAATTAAGAGAATTACTCTTAAACCATTTAGTCAATAGACACGCAACATGCTCATTTCACTTTTGATTTAGGTCGCTTTCATAATACTTTATTATATCTACTATAAAACTTTAAAAATGCCAATATATATAAATATATAAAAATACTCTTGAATTAGAATGCTATAAAAAAAGTTATACAGTTTCGCATAAATTCTGGACTGTGTGACTATCTCAAAATTGTTTTGTCCTGTGCCGTATCTAACCAGACATGCTCTGACGTCTTTCTTTTTTTCATATAGCTGTATTAAGTACTTAATATAATTTTATGAATTTCAAAGGCCTTATAAAAGAAGGAAGTTATGAGAAAACCTCATTGTGCCGTCGATACTGTTGTGACTGCGCTTGTAGATGCGTTTGGACTTACACATGTACTTTGCAGTTTTTCCATATTCTTCGAATAGCTTTGTAAACATTCGGAACAAAAATTACATGTGCGCACGAAGTCATTGCGGTTATATAGGATTTTTATTGTTGTCGTCATTTTAGCCAAGACTTTACCATATTAAAAATAGTAAATATTTAGATCAATTAATGTACATACTATCAAAAGACATACATTGTAAACATTCTTGAACCTCTATATTCCCTTAATTTCTTATGAAGTTTTAGAATGTATCAAATGTTAATTAAAAAAAAATATTAATTTTAACAACTTAATTCCAGCAATATCAAGTCTTATACCACGCGGCACGAGGCAAGCTGTTTACGAAACGACAATGAATGTTTAAAACATGTGTAAAATACTAAATGATAATTATTGAGTTCTCGAGTGAATATCGTTTTTAATACTATTCACTAAGAAGTGAAAGTGTGAAAGGTATCTAAAAGCAAGTTATACACAATTGGTTCAAGTCTTTGTAACATTTCTTCGTAGTACCAACCTAACCCAGATACCGTGCGGCTGCAAATCGTAATGAACAATAAATTCACCATCAATACTCGTCAGTCATCCATTGAGCGACGGCGTGTCTTGTAAAGGGGCAAATAAATAGATGCAATTGCACCTATTTATTGACTCCAACCAAAAAAGACGCGGATTTGACGCGCGATTTTTTTAATATCCCTTAGCCTTAAAATTTGTATTTCTAGTTTTTACCGCATCAAGCCATACTTGAATTCTTTGCAACAAAAAATTAATCCACAAAATTATTTAGAGTTTTAGAAAATAAATTAACAGATTTGAAATCAATCTTGACTATTCTCCCGCTCAAAGTAGATTTTTTTACTCTTTTATTTGTAAAATTTTTCACTGAAAATATTCATAAAGATTGGATCACTGTGTAAAAAATTGTTCAAGATCATGCAACTGAATAATAAAAGAAATTATAAGTATGAAACGTTAATCAAGCACCTCCATGTCATCGATTAAACCTTTCAGTACGAGCGCCGGATATATTCAGCATTTGTCTGGTGACCGGTAATATTGTTTTTATGTAAATATGTTTATTTGTTAAAGTTACCAATAAGTTTTGTTAAGCATAATTTTTTAATTTTATTATCATGAGGTAAGGAAAGTTTCTTTAAAAAGGGCTGACTATGGGCATTTTCTATTCCGTGTCGCCTCTTGTGCAGCGTGTATGTCGCGACGGAAATTTCGCTCGTACAGAAAGGCTTAAAAACAGTCTTAAATAGAATAAGAAAGGTGGATCGTGCTCTTTCCGCGTGCAAGCACAATTAGAAGTCATTTTTAAATATTAACTCACTTTTACGAACCCGTACTTCGGCTTTAAAAATATAAAAACTTTAATGGAGGGCGTGTAATTGTAAAAACAAAGTATCGTCGACGTAATTAGAAACGTGATGACCTCCGCTTAGCCGAGGCAGCGGAGCTAATTGATTGCAAAAAAAATGTATTGCGTTATTGTGATGCGCTGATGGAATGTTGGGAGATAGATGGAGAGTTATTTTTTTATGTTATGAGGCGTGTGAAGTCCACTTTATCTTTTTCTACATGAAGTTAAACTTTCTTTAATCGGAGGTTGCAACTGTATTGCTTATAACCCACATCTCGTCTTTCAAAGAATGTAAAAAGTCTTCTACTATTTGCATTATATCATATAAGCGATCGAATGGTTTTGCAGCTATGCATTGGGTTTTACGTAAAATTCTTATATCGAAATGAGTACGAATTATTTTTATTAAAAATCCTACAAATATTTAGGTTTAGAAGGGAACGATATTATTTTTGAGCTCCATTTAACCACAAATGCACATGAATAAAAATCGTTATAGTCTCCTGCATTTAACTTTATTGAAACAGTTCCAACTTTTTATTTTATCTACAGATTCTATGACTAAATTCTCGTTTATGTTACTAAAGATGACCAAGTCCGCTGTAAATTTTTTTTTAATTATTATGGCGGTTAGTACATAAAATACATTATTATTAATTTTTAGTTAGTGTAATATTACTATAAGGCTAATAAAATGTGCTCATATTACAGTGGAAGAAGTTTCGTTAACCTATTAAAAAGAATCCTCCGCATTCGGCGTACGAGTGAATCCAGTTTCATATCAAGTATCGAGTTTGCAATCAAAATATCGTTGCATTCGTTTCGATGCCAGTCGATAATATTTAAAACTCATATATAGATCGGATCGGAACATTAACTGCTGTTGTTGTAGATTATATCACTTATATTTGAATGCTTTAAGGGCACAGTGATTTACCACTTCTTATGTAATAAATCACACGTGATGTTAAGTGACAATGAGGACGTAAAGGATGAAGCATGTTTGCCTAGAATATTCTGTCTCTCACATGAATCACTGCCGGAACATAGCAGTGCTGTTAGGTCAGCTGATTAACTTGACGGTAGCAGCTATCCAGTGCTAAAATCCTACCAAAAACGCCACAACTCAAGCGTACTTGGAATTAAACTTGGGTCCTCCGTCATTAACAATAAATTGCTAACAATGGTTATTTAAAACATCTTTTAACAGTGGATATTTATTGAACAAATAAGATATCTATCCTCTAATAAAATGCAATCACGGAAAAGGGCGTGCTCTCCCAAAAATGACTCACTATCAGATTTTATTTCCTTGTCACTAGTTACTGTACCCGGGGCGTTCCCGGCGCAATAGGTTGTTTCGTGGAAATACAGGTATTTTAAAAATAATGGAGTTAGTGAGTTTAACGAATACACTCATAAAATTTATGCTATTTTCTCCAAAAAAAATATTTCTTACAGTTATTGGTGAGATGCGTATTTTCCAAGAGTGGGAATGTAGTATTAAAAATTAAAAAATAAATCTACGTGTATTACTTAGTTACAGCTACGGGCTATAATGTTGATCATGATGCAGTTTAATTTGTAATGTTATTTCAGTATTGAAATATAACATTGATAATAACGATCAGGGTAAAAAATGATACAAAATATTTGTGCTTTAATCCTATTACAGCGGTTCAGTTGACATGAAAAATCATAACTTATTTATGGTTAATTTATGAATAGTTGCCGCAATTATCATATCTATATTATTTAGTTAACACAACCACTCTTTTGTCGGGGAAGGGGGGATTACACATACTATCCTATCTAACAGAAGGATTTCGATAAATTATAAAAATATATGTAATAGTGTGTTAATGATAAAATGTATAAAAACAATTATTGGTAAATTTAACGCAAACGTTTGTCAATTAAAACAAAAAAAAATTTGCTAATTTCCACTTTGTTTAATAATAAATGCTACGAGCAAAATACAAACTCATCACGATTCGCCGTTACACGTAGCATCTTCGGGAGATAATTACGACAAATCTGGAAAAAGAGAAAATTAACATATTATTATTTTTTTTGTATTATTGAATCTCGGAGTTCCGCAAAGTAACGCTTGAATTGAATAAATGATACCAAATATTTGTTCAAACATTGCAATTTTGAGTTTCAAACATTGCAATGTAGTTGGTGTCGAATAATGGAATAAATTAAAGTCGACGGTCTCTCAGCGGGCCGTCGAGCGGTTACGTGAAGCCGCACGCCGCGGCTCGTGATTGCGGCGCGCGCCGCCGCCGTCACGCGCCCGTGGTCTCTGCACGAGCGCCCGGGGACGGACTGGACTTGAGGAAACCATTCCTAACCTCCTCGGACCCTGCATCCCCGTATAAAGGACAATTTTACTATTGACACCTATCAGCAACCATTGTACGAACTTTTATAATAATTATTCTAAAGCCATAAGCAGAGTGGGAATTTTTTACAAACATCAATATACATTTTTGTTCATAACTCGAATAAACATTTTAAATTTTATTCACATAGCTTGCAATATGAAATCCCGGGTCTGGGGAGGTTATGTACAATATGTGATTTTTATCGAAAGAATTACAGTTCTAAAACTAAAAATAAGCAGACTTTCGATAAATAGGTAACGCCCTTTTGCAGATTTCCTTGGATATAATTGCCATTTTACTATTATATTATCGTTAATGATACCTTCACAATCAACAATATCTACAAATTTTAATTAAATGTGTCGTCCTTTCAAGGCGTAATATATTATTAATCACCGAAAATAGTCTACCTTGGCCTATGTTTAGCCCTTACATTACTACATTTTATTTCGATGAGATTTTTAACATATATCTTACTTCACGATTTCGTTCTTAATATTATTTTAGTTATCTAAATAGCTTCAAATCGAGTACGGCCCTGAGTTTAGCTCGCCACGGGCGATAGTTTTCCCACGGTCGCGAACGCTCCGCGGCCAACAGCACTGCCATTTACATGCCCCCACTACCGTATTACACAATCAACATACCATGAGCACGGCAATAGAGATCGCAGTATAAACTTAAGTGGTTTATGAACTCGGTCGTATAATAACCGAGATCCGTCAGAATAAACGCGCCAAAATACCTTTCTTGCGGCATAGTCGCACAGAAAATTAAACAGGATATGGAAGATGTTTTGTTTAAACATACGTATAGGTACAAAGTACGAAAATAATTTGAATTCTATCATCAGTTTAAAATAGTAATATTTTTTAATTAAAAATTATCTCACATTTGACTTCATAATACGTTGAACTTTCTTAAATCTATAAAAGTCAAGAATCTTAAACCAATATTCGATATTTTAATAATGTAATATTCTCCAAAGCAATTATTACAAAGATTCTTAAAAAAATAGTAGTACCACTTTAAATATTTACGCATAAAAACTGCCTTGAGCTTATAATTAATCAATATTGCCAGAAAATTATGCCAAGTGTGAAGTTAAAGGAATTTAAGTAAATAGATTTATAATAAATTAGTCTCTGTTAAATTAAAGCGTAGTGGGCGGGGCGGTATGGTTCAGTGATTACGTGTCAAATGCAATGCCAGTAGTTAAGATTCGTCACAATTTTTTTTTATGTTTTGTAATTTATTGTATTAAATAGGAGTTAGTAAGTTTACTTTGAAAAGTGATATTAATGCATAACTTAATAAAGGCTTAAACAGAAATGTTTTAATAAGCTTTTCAGTTGTTGCGGTGAAAAATGATTTGCCTAATTGTTAGCTCCTTGCAAATTAGTTTTGCGCATGTTTATAGGTATAGTTATAATATGCCTAATTATATGAAATTGCATTCATCTCTAAAAAGGGTCAGTCTCTCGACATCCAATTAGTTCGAAAACGGCAAACATTCCTTTTCATAGATTAGATTATGAAAGTGTTTTTAATTTTTATTATGTTTAACTATTTTCATACATTCATTGTTAAGATGTTTGACGTATAAATCGTTTCATCTTTTACTGATAATTTTGGATGTTGTAATATAGCATTTAGAGTAACTTTTGCATCAATAATTATTATGTAAAATTAAAAAAAAGATGTTTTATAATTAAATTTATTGTACCGCTCTGATATTATCGAATAATATGAAAAAGAAATGGATTACTTGAGTCATTATCTAAATATAGAGTGCTCTATCGCCATCTTGTTTACATTCGGTAATGATCCTACAATAATTCACCAGGAACTCATAATAAATTTGTGCCTATGTGCATTATCTTAGATTAGAAATTTAAATTTTATTCCACTTGCTTCCTCTCACGTTCCCTGTATCTCTGAATATACTTTCAAAAGTCACGCGTTATCTTAATTTGACCCTTTCTGCAGTATAATGTTAAACAGCCCAATATCCATTTACGTAATCATATAATCAATCTTACAGTTATGTAATAAAATTTCATTACACTGTATTCCATTAAAGATTCTGTTTTAAACTTAAGTGAGTTAATTTGTTCCGCGAGTAACACATCTATGTCGCTTATAAACTGGTCTTTGACTAAAATACAATTCTTAGGAACTTAATACATCTACCAAAGAAGCGACTACACTAAGCACTATAATTAGTAACTCGTGCCGCCCATTCAATTCTCTTTACTGCCTCGTATAACTCGAAATTAATGGGTAGTTTTAAAAATAGTCGATACTTTAATGACTTCTTAAAAGTCATTTCATTATACACTTCTTAATTAGATGGTTATTCTATTTAATTTAAAGTACAATGATTCTAATCTAAATTAATTACTTCATAAAAATATTTATATTTTATTTAATAATTCCTACCGTTGACCAGAGTACTAGGCTTTGTAAGACAAAAACTCACGACAAATAGAAACGTAAAAAATTAGTTTTAAAGGAAATTAGGAAAAGATGCAAGTGAATGTTTTAACATTGCATTTACTGAATTCATAACGAAAGGCAACAGGAAAAGTGGCAAAAAGCTGCCATCTATCTGAAACTATAGCTATAATTCGCGATTTATTGAGAAGAGCGATCGCTTCCCGTTCCCACGGCCGTGTTCCGGCCGAGGCGAATTTTGACAGATAACTAAAGAATCACTAACAGCTTCGGTACAGATAGTAACAACATTAATAGTTAATAAAATTCTTGCTACAGGTCATATGGAATACTATGTAATGTTTAAAATGAATTAAATTATGTTTTGTAATAGGCACAATATTCAATTCTGAGTGAAAATTTGTACATATTTTTTATTTCCTTTCTTCTATAATGTACAATTATCTTAGATTAAGAGACTCCAACGATCTTTTCTGCACTGTTGACCTCACTCGTTAAGATGAAATGGATGCCGCCACTGGAGCTAGAGTTACATATTTTTAATTTCCGTATGTTTCTTAATACATTTAAAACATACTCGTTACATTCTTTACAAACTTCTCCGTGTACATATTCGTAGAATATTTTTTGCCGACTCCAAAATTTTAAATAAGCTGGTAATTAAAATTTTAATAACCTACTTACTTATAATTTTTATATTTATATTCATACTCATTTTCTTCATTACTTATACAAATATCCGTTTGAAACGCGTGTAATTTTTTATAAGACCGATCCATTTTAATTTTTCTTTTATAACGTTTGTGGCCGACTTCAGAAAACCGGGTGATATAAAAATAATACAGCATGTAAAACTTTTAAAATCACATTATTATATTATAAACCAAAACTGCTTACTAATTAAAGTACAAAATACTTAATGATTTTGTAATTTGTATAATAAAAACGTTACATTCGTTTGTCTATTAAAGCATTGCAATAAAAACTAATCAATTAATTTGTCGTATTTTTGAATGAAAAAAAGAAATGTTGTAATTTCTATTCTTTACACTTTTCTTCAAAAGGTATAAAGCAGATGTAATGGTGTCTTGAATTGTGAACTATATCTTAAACTTATTGAAATTCACGTAACTGACCTACGATCGCACAAAATTGTGCGTAGTCGACAACTCGATTTACATATTAATAAGTACCGAAATAATTTTATTCAAAAAAGTTAATGTAGTATTTTAATGTAAACAACCTCTAATTTTTGATTAGTGTTGAATAAAATGACTTTTTTTGGTTTTAATTGCCAATCAGAAGCTATCAGACACTTATTCATTTTGTATTCTTTTGGTAGATTAACAGAAAGGTTTGATTTTATAATTTTTTTTTAAAAGGATCTGTTCTTCGAGTTCCGTGTATTTAAAATAAGAAAACCCCAATTCGCAAGGCACAATTAGTTATTTTGTACACATTAATTTCTGTTGAAATTTTGCGCGATTTTCATGATTCTTTCATATTTTTATATTTTTACAAAAAAAAAAGATTTATCGACAGAGTGATTTAGCACGATAGATATTGGGACTTTCTTTTTCAGTATTTGTTTAAAGTCGATTACATTTTTTAAAAGAGGTTTTATTGTTAAATAAAATAAAAGCGTTCTAATTTTGAATTCTTGTGTTGTCTGTCCGGGTAGAAAAGAATGAGCGGCGATTAGATCTGCGGGCGCCGAACTAGTTTTGTAAACCATCCACGGATACTCGTTTCATTCTTTATCGACAACAATTTTTTGTGCCAGTCTTTTTTTTTTCTTTTAAATGACTTGATTCCTCAGCGAATTTATTACTTAGTGTTATAAGCCATTTCACTACGCGGACTGTAATTAAATATTTATCGAATTTCATAAATCCTGTTTTAAATCTGATAATAAATATTCATCATAAAGCAGTTTTACAAAATTGATAATGGATCAGAAATGGGCTATTCATACAAATTGCCGAATTAAACGAAATCATTAATTCTTAAAATTTGGCATTTCTAAATTGATTTAAAAAGATTTTTTTGGAGTTCTAACCATTATTTATAGAAATATTTAAGAAGTAAAAAAGCTTCTTATTGATAGTACGAACTACACTTTATTGTCCACATTTTTTTGATGTTCTGTAATAAAAAAAAAAATAGTAAGTTTAAAGTACTCATTTATTTTTAGCATTAAAACGTATTCGTATTGTTAATGCACGTGTCCTTTGTGCTGGAGTCGTAGATAGGAAGGACAGCGGACCTTGTCGTCCCTTCAACGGCCACGAGAAAAATGATGGCTGGATGTGGTCCCTAGCCATTGTGGTAAAATCTATGAAGATTCTGGAATCTACATCGCGTAGGCTCTGGGACGTGTGATCATCATAGCTTAGCGTTGGAAGGGCCACGGTAGTGTTACGAATGGACATCCCACGACTCATCCAAAATACTGAGATTGACCACCGAGAAGGTTTTAGTGGGTGAAGCTCTCATATATCCTTGCTCAGAAAGCAGGGTATTTTTGAAAGATTTCTAAACCGATAACAAAAGAAAGGTATTCCTTGTAAGGTTTAAATCGGCTAAAATCAAAGTCAAATGTTAGCCCATATCAAATAAAAAAGTCTCTTAACAAATTTTATAATAGCTCCCTCCCACGCCATATGAAATGTTTCTTGTTGTCTCGGTATGAAGAAAGGTGCGTTTAGTAAAATTAGTAACCTAACAAGGTCTTCGTGCTTCAAAATAACGTTAGCTATGTTATACGACACAACTATACGTCATCAAAAATTTAAAACAATGTTTGGAAAAATTGTATTATGATAATAATAAATTCCAATAATCCTTTCAAAATGGAAATCGTATTATCAATGGTATTTTTTAACGCTTGCAACCTATTAAGGTCAAAAGTAATGTCTTTTTTTTCTTTTTAAGTGATAGAGCTATCAATCTGTTCGGCCAGTTGCTTTTAGAGCCTTCAATCTTCGCGTACTATCGGATTACGATAGAGCTCGTGAAGAAAGCTAACAGCAATTAGTCAGACGTATCTCTATACATATTATCTATATTCACGACCAGTTGCTTTTGATTTTTATCCTTCTTTTTAATTTCGCACTTTTTTTTAAAATATGGAACGAGATCAGCATTCATCTTGTAGGTTATGGACTTTGCTCATTATAGTGCTACGTTGTTTAAAATGCTTACACAGCACTATATTACGGACGTAATAACGTTTTTTTTTTAAAAAAAACGTTATAATATAATCTGCCAACCTATGTACATTGAGCCTACACCAGCTACATTGAGCGCTATCGTAGGCAAACTTACTATCATGCTTGTTTGTTGCCTTACCCGTTATTTTGTTGTATGGAAGTATTGTACATTAAAGTATTCTATCGAATTTCTTTAGAAATACGTACGATATTATTGTATTAAATATTGATTTTCGAATTTGGAATCACTGAGTTAAA